>JAJHUR010122654.1:0-28855 GCA_027495735.1 Lutjanus campechanus | reverse complement strand
GTGAGACTACATGACTTAAAGTGATACTCCACCCTATGAGAATAAGCCATTTTGTATGTACTCACCACTATGTCAATGTGATGATAAGTGAAGGTCTTCAGTTCACCAAACAATCCTGGAGTTTTAGGAGAAGCAGGGTAGCAGCCTCATCCAGTACAATGGCAGAGATCAGTGACCACGGATAAAACGTTAAAAAAAGCACACAAAACAAACACAAAAAGTCTCCATCCTGCTTGTGTGGTGTAATCCAAGTGTCTGTGAGCCGCGACATTAAAAATTAACCGCAAAAAACGCCATTTACGCCATGTTTTTAGCTGAAATGTCAGCTGTAGCATGTAGCCGGTAAGATGTAAACATGGCATCGATCTCGCGAGACTTCGTATATATATCTTAAGTCTCGCGGCTCACAGACACTTGGATTACACCACACAAGCAGGAGTATCACTTTAAGCATACTTTCCATTCTTATAAATAATATAGACTTTACTATCTAAACTGTTAGCTCACCAAGATCCCAGGCTTGACCTTTTAGTTGTTAGAGCCCGGGAGTTACGGTGTTTACCAACACTAATTATCTTTTCTGTGTCATCACACATGATCATCTCTGTTTCGTCCTTATTTAAATACGGAACATTTTGGCTCATCCAGTTAGTTATCTCCCTTCAGCAATGACACAGTCAATCTGCTGGGTTGAGATGAACTCCTGAGACCACCATATATATCATATCAGTATCAGCTTCATAGCTGTAGCGATCAGTGTTGTATTTAACATGTAAACCTTCCTAATATTGAACTACTCAAAAATGAAAAGAAATAACTTTGCTTTTCAGAACAAATACTAGTTACTTTCCTCTGGCGTCAGGACTGTCTCCAACAAACCTTCTTGTATTTATTTTATAATGCAAGTGTCACAAAAGCTTCATCTAATTGTAAGTTGTGTTTTTCTGTTTTTTGTTTTTTTACTGAGGCAGAACATTGGGCCTCATGCAAGAACCACTCATATGAACAGATTTATTCTTAAGTGGTTTGTGCGAGTGATTTAAGAGAACTTGTCGCATTCACCAACTGTATTCGTATTTTGAATTTTCATTCAGATACAAACACAATGTACGAGATCCAGACCTGTCATAGACTCGTTGCAGTCAGTCTGCTGGTATCCAAACCAACATTCTTCACTAATGACTGAATATTTCATTAGTTTGAAGTCAATTTAAGTTTGAAAAATAAATTACACTTCATAATTACGTGGACATTATCCTATAATTATAAAATTACACATAAATCCTATCGTCATTAAATTAATGATGTATTAGTACCTACTGTCAGGTGTACTGGATGTATATTTTCCGAATCTTATAAAGTCTCTGTCCATTGGAGCATCCTCACTTATTCTGTCCTCTGTCTCCGTGATGAAAACTTTCCCTTGACCCCCTCCTGCTGCAGTCATCGATCGCTTTGCTCTGGCGAGGCGTTTTTTTTTTCTTTCTTTCTTTGAAGGCACTTTCATATCGAGGCGTTTCTTCTTTATTTCAGTGACAGTCTGACCCTCAGGTAACACGGCATCAACAGCAATCGGTCTTTCCGTTTCGTTCGTCTTTAATTCCACTGCTGACTCTGTTAAAACGACAGACTTTCCTTTATGGATCTCTGAAAGCAGAACTTCAATCTCATAAAGTTCTTCTTTTTACTCTTTGACGCCTTTTTCATGAATGAACACTTCCTGACAAATGGAGCAGGAAGTGTAGCCTTGTATGGTATTGCTTGGGCGTCATTTATGCTAATTTACAAGTCATGGTGTGTTTGTACAAACAAATTGCATAAGAGAAATTAAAGATAAGAACATGAAAATGCTCTTGCATGAGGCATGTGTTAAAAAACTAGATTTCAGGACTAATAGTGTTTTTTCAGCACAGTTTGCTAAATATTGTGATAATACTGGATACCGTAATACTTTTGGCCACAATAATACAGTACAGAGGCTTGTGTTGGTGAGTATCCAGTGGAAGGATTTCACACAGCAGCTCAATCTACATGCATGTTTCTGTGGCTGTTTCTGACCTGGTTTCATTTAAAATATGATTTTTCACTGGTTGTATGTAGGCCAAACCAGCACTAAACCAGAGAGCTCCCAGTAAAGCAAGAACAGCAAAATATTTTCTGTCTCCTCTCATTTACTTCCCGATGCTTTCTGCTCTAAAACTACTCGATAATCCACTCAAGTACCAGTGTAAAGAGAATTACCCACAATGCCCCCTCACTGCCAATTAAAAAGCTCTCCTCTCACCCTGCGTGAAATTTCTCGTCACATTTCACAGGAGGGTGAGCGTGAAGCAAGAAACACAAACATGCATAATGAATCGTCCTCCCTCTTATGAAAAAGGCCAGTGGACATGTTTTATCTTTCATTATGGGCTCCGGGGGGACGATGGAGAAGGGCGCACGTCCTCCTGCTATTCTCATTTGCTGTTCCGTCTCTCGTACTTGCATTCTTGTGGAAGAAAAGATTTTTTCTACAAGATGCCATACCCTGCTCCCTGGAGTTAAACTGCCTGCCTGACACGCTTTGTCTTAAATTATGTACTGAAAAACAAACATTCACCTTTCTTTAAAAATCTGTCCACACACACAGTGTCCTTTTCCTGATGACATTTCCAAAATAGGAGCTCCTCCTTCCGATGAGTTCATTTTGTTTGCTTTGGTCCATACCACAAACTGCAAATAGTCTGATCATGATTGTATGGCAGCGTCCCTGAGACGCACGAAGTTCCTCATCTGGGGGTTTGACTCCTCGTCTCTTCTGTTTGACACCAGGCTGCAAACCACCTGGTTTGATCAAGCCAGCACAGATTAGAGCCTGACGGATACGGGATTTTTGGGGCTGATACAGATATTTGGCAGTAAAAAAATTCAATATTGATATATCACAGAATACAGAATATATACAGAAACAAATATTTTTTCCCACTTGTGACAAAGGTATGTAATGAAGGCAGGATATTTTACAGTTTAATAATAAACTCTATCACCCAAAATGACATCATGGCACTGAAACAGTTAATTTCGATACTTTAACTCACTCCTGACTGAGAAACTATGGTGATTGTGCCATGCTCTGATATTTTAGTAAATTTCAGCAACATTGCAGCAACACAGTGATTCCTAAGTGTTTCATATTTTTGTTTTCAGAAGGGCTGCAACTAACGATTATTTTCATAGTTGATTGATCGCTTGAATGTTTTTTTTTCCCGATTAATTGATTAATAGCTTTTTGTTTGAAATGCTGGAAAATGGTGAAAAATTAAAATCTGTTTCCCAAAGCCTGAGATGACATCATCAGATGTCTTATTTTACTTACAATCAAAAGATATTCTGTCAGAGAGGGGTAAAGAAACCAGAAAATATGCGCTTTTAAGAAGCTGCAATCAGAGAATTTTGACCTTTTTTTGTTAAAAATTTACTCAAATCATTTAAGTGATTATCAAAATGGTTGGCGATTAGTTTAATAGTCAGTTAACAATCTATTAATCCTCTCTACCCTAGTTTTCAGCACAAACTCAAACATAGACATTGTGAACAGTAGTTCTGCACACATGCACAAATAACTGAAAAGCTCAGACTAAGAAATTGTGACAAACTGTTTCGGTCATTCACAGGGTTGCACAGGGTCTTTGCTATGTAAAGATGACAAAAAATAACCCATTCAGATCATTCAAATGGAGAAATAAGTTATTCATGTCACTGATGTTTGTCAGTAAAAGGTAGGTGGGGAGGGGTGAGGTGTGAATGGGTGTGAATGGATGTGGGGACTGCAGACCTCTAGCTCCTGAACTGAACGGTGCGAAAACATTTATGTTCCATCTAATTCACATAATTTAAAAAGTCTCATATTGTTTGTAAGTGGACTCATTGGCATGTTCAAATTTTAAGGTTTCTGTCAATATTTTGTCATGTTTGTATGAGAAGAAGTCAAGATGTTAATGAGAAAACACAGCATCTACATCACCTGTGATGTTCAGACGTCAGAGGGTTAAACCTGAACATACACAGAATGCTGCCTTTAAAACTAACAAATAAAAACAATCTGCGTTATGTTCTGTTAAAAAGTTCTCATTTAGAGACGCATCTGACAGCACATATGCTGACTCCGATATAGACCAATATAACTGATAAATCAATATTGGGCCAATAAAATCGGTGGACCTGTATATCAGCTGGGCTCTTGTAGAGATGCAGTCCTCAGGCTGCCACATCAGACTTCTTCCCTCACTGGTTGGACTTTGAGATTTGACAATCACAAACAGAATTGGTGAGGAGGCACAACCCTGGTGGAGCCCAACCCCCACTGAGAACATGCTTGACCTCCTGCAGAGACAGAGCTCCCGTTCTGGTTACACCAAGACCAAATTACTCACTTTTGGTACCAGTACTTTTCTCGATTTCATTTTCCACCATACCTCTTCGGTGTAAGCAGGATTCTTAGCTGATCATCATAGCAACGCCATATGAAACTGGTGTGACATCATCTTAAGCACGACACCAACAAAGGAACAATGGAGGGTATCAAAGTTTGACACATGCCACAGACAACGAGACAACTCTGGTTGCTCTGTGTTGCATTAGTCACGATTTTCTGATCTGATCTGCTGTGTTTTTATTCTGTCATTTAGTATCAGCTCAGTTTACTTGGAACCTCAACAGAGAAAATACTAAGATAGGTAGCAGACAACAGGCACTGTTTCCAATAGAAAACCAAACAGAGCGTGTCGAGTCAAGCTGAGCTAAGCCGCACTAAACAAGGCAAACACGGCATTAGACTGCTGCCACTGCTGCAGTAATCACCAGAAATTGAGTGTATAATAAAAAATAAATGTGATCTTCTTTCTATTATAATAATAACTATATTCATACATCGTCTTCCAAAAAGTTTAAATCAAACTTTATAAGAAAAACAAATTGTAACAGTGAAGGAAACTAAAACAAAGATATGAAACAAGATACACTGAATAATTACAACTAACAGCATCAGATAAGAGTCTTAAGGAGAAATATAAAAGAAGATACTGAGCTTGCCTGCCTGAGATCCCAAAGCAGAGAGTTCCACAGCTGAGGGGCTCCAACAGCAGTAGCAACTTTACTGACAGGTCATGATTTTGAAATCATTGGTAGGACCCTGTCAGAGGAGCTCAAGCAGCAATCAGGGAGCAAAATCCAAATGTAAAACTCACAGGTAACCAGTGAAGGGCAGCAAGGATCGGTGTGACGTGGTCGCTTCTTGTGTTAAAAGCTTGGCAGCAGCATTTCTTCTTTGAATGTCTCGCCTTCTGATATCTGAATAAAGCATGTTGCAAGAGGAGATAAAAGCGTGGATGACTTTGCAGATGAAAGGAATGACCTGATCTTGGTTCAGTGTCTCAGTTGGACACAGCAGCACATCAGTCACCTGAGCATCAAAAGACATCTCTGAGTCAAAATAACACCAGAGTTACGGGCCTCTATCTTAACATTGTTCGATAAATCACACAGATAGATGAGAGATTGTTAATGCTGCTGGTGCTGGAGCCAGAAGGGTAATTGTAGCTATTTCAAGGCTTTTTCACTCTGCATATCCCTAGCCCTGGGCTAAGAGTTGATCCTTGGATAACTTAACCCCTTTTCTTACATACATTGTTAACCCAGAGTTAACCTAAGCCTCAGGCTATACGATTCGCACTGCACTTCTACTAGCCCCGTGTTAAATGTCTGTTGGAACACGCGACTAATATTAACATTCTAGAATTATGTGTGGTAACTCTTTAACAGCCTTTAGCGACGTTTTACACTGACACCTTTTAGCCCTGAGTGTAGTTGATTCAACCCCGATAACCCTACTCTGGTGCAGGAACAGCAAGCTGAGGCTAAAGTTGAAATTAGCTTTGGGATGTGCCAAGATTGTGTCAGTGTGAAAACTTTCTTAGCCTGGGGCTAAAAGGGTTCTAAGAATCCTTTTAACCCTGGGGTAAGTGCAGTTTGAAAAGCCCTTCTGATGGCTGGGTGGATGGATGGATGGATGGATGGATGGATGGATCAGTGTTTTCCCTGCCTATCTAACTTAACAACTTTCCCATATTAGTGAAAATTATGATTTAAAAAATAATGATAAATTGATCTCATGTAGCACACCGACCACCTGTCAAGGTAGGCTTGGGAACAGAACTCTGTACTTTTAATAGTACCGACAGAAATCTTGTCCATACTACCCAGTACCAGTTAACTTGTGATCACTCCAAACTTTGCCAAACTTTGATACCTAGGAGCACATTTAGGTGAGCGAGTGTCACAGAGTATGAGAAAAAGACAAAGAGAGAGAGCGGTGTTAGAGTGAGCAGCAGCAGTTTGTTCAGTCACAGAGTGGAGTGAGTCAGTGAGTCAGTGATTAAACTTTTCAAAACTTGACAACACTCGCTGAGGTATATGTAACGTGAAATGCAAAGCTGGAGAGAGCAACACATCTAATAAACTCAGAATACAGTGAAACTAAAGGCTAACGAGTGCACCGTTTTTATAGCCTGAAGGCTAACACCCCCCCCCAGCAGCTGCAGCCAGCATCTAAACAGTGCAACTTAACCCTTAATGCACAACTTTGAGTGACGCATCAACAACTTCATGGACATTTTCAGGTGATTAATTTGCTTGTAGGATAAGTTGTTGTTGGAGATAACTGGGCTGTTTACTGTGATGACTGCCCTGTGGCCCGTACTATGAAGCAGGTTCAACATACCCAGGGTATCTTTGGGTGATCTGACTCAACTAAACCAATAAAAGGCAATCAAGGATAAGGAGTCACATGACGCTGGTTATCAACTCGGTCAACCCAGGGTTTCCCGCTCTAGAAACGAGCGTTCACATAAACGGGGCAGAGTTTGAAGCATCTGACCAATCGCAAACATTGACAAGTTTACTCTCAGCAGCGTGACATATTTTACAAATGAGGAGCATATAATATTACTATATATTATATTACAAATGAGGAACTATAATATTAAACACATATGAAGAAGATGATCAGAACCATCATAATCCAGACTGAAAGAAACACTCCTGCAGCTGCCACATCCAACATAAAAAGATTTGCAAACTGTGAATAATAATAATGATAATACATTTATTCTATAGTGTGCCTTTCAGGATAGTCAAAGACACTTTACATGAGTTAAAATGATCACAGAAAACAAGATTAATCACACATTAAGAATGGTTCAATATGTAAATGAATAGTCCTCACTGCGTCTCCAAAGCCTCTCATGCGCTCACATCTGGGTGTTTTCAGGAGGGTGCCTGATGTTTTCAGCTGGAAAAACACATGCTTTGGACACTTGGTCTTAAAATATCACTGCTTCATTATTAGAGCATGAGTAGATCTGACTATAATTACATTTGTGTAGTCCGTTAAATTAATGCACTGCTTATGCGGATTCTTGAGACAGTTTTAGTCTTCTTCTTTCAGCAGCACTCAGCGCTGTCAAACTGACCTGGACGAGAAATAGATCATTTAATACCTTTGATGATCGTCTGTGTGTCCTCTGATCTGCAGACAGATCATCAAATGTATGAAATGATGTAATTGTGAGTGTGATCGAATATTCTTAATGCACCATTTGGTCAAAGCACAGTATAAAACAGACATGGGAGCAAATAAAAAGTAAATATAAAAACATAATTTAAAGTGTTCAGTAGGCTGAACTTCATATGTTTTTAAACTTTAACAAGTAGGAGGCTTTAGCGCTTCAGTCAGTCTCTTTTGTAGGTTACAATCAGCATGTAAAAGCACAATGAAATAACTATTTTCCCTCTCATGATCTGCGCACTGCACACCGAGCTCCATAGGATCTTGGTGACGCCCAGCACCGTTTAGTAAAGTGATTTGATTGGTCAGCAGGCGGTGCTTTAGCCGAGCAGATCTCTTATCATGTACGTAACCTGCTCCAGAGCAGGTTAGCCATTAAACAGAAGTTACCATGGCGGTGTACCCCCGCAAGAAGTGAACCACCACTGAAGTACCGAAAACCCAACGTTTATCCTGAACGTTACCTCACTCACCACAAAAACTGCTTCATAATACAGGCCGCTGGTTAGCTTAGCATTTTACGAGCATTAGCCAACACTCAACCAATGGCTGTGCCTGAAACTCCTCACCAACATATTTAGTACACCACAACAGTGTGTGACTTTTATTAACATGTCTGAAACCTTATTATGAAACCACACCAAAAACAACAGTGGTGCTAACAACAACAACAACAACAACAACAACAACAACAACAACAACAACATAACAGGAAGTATATCCCGTGTGCTTCCTCTGTGACATAAACAACAGTGTTGCCCTGGTGACTGACTGACAGGCTGCAGGTTGTAGTGATGGTCTGAGACCACAGAGGGAGGGATTTTTATTTTGTGTGGTGTGTAAAATGCTCTAAATAAATAATAAAATAATTGAAATAAAAAACAATGTTGATACTGATACGTTTATATTTTTTATTTGTATTATTATGTTTCTTTTACAGAGAGATTGAAGTACAGGAAAAAGGAACCATCAGATACCAGTACCAAATTCCACATACCGGTATCAGTACCATATTAGTTCAAATGTGAACAGTACCCAACCCTGGTTTTTATGTATATATGATGTTCAGCACAACATGTCTGTATATACACAGATTTTGTCAGGTAAAAAAAAAAGTTTGGTGGGTTTGTCTCATGGAAACTCTGATGGATGGATGGACAAAACAACTCCACTCCAAGAAAGAAGTCTCCATGGTTTCTATTAAGTGACACGGGACATAAATCAGGCTGGGTCCAAATTATATTTCGTCTAATGGTCCTGTTCTATTGCTGCAGGTCCTCAGGTCTCTTTCGGATCTGGTCTCTGTTTTTTCGGAAACTGATTTAAGCCAGTTATGTTAGGGTAGGTTATCCACGGGCCAGTCTCAAATCAAGTTAAACATTTTGGATCTGTGGCATGAGGCTCTGCTTTCTACTTTCACTTCATTTACTGCTTCATTCATAGGTTAGAGGGGAACCTATCCTGCCTCGCCTTCACACACACACACACACACACACCTACACACACACACACACACACACACACACTGATGAATAAATAGACTTTCTTTTTCAGTTTGGTAGCGGGCTGCTGCTCGTTATCTAATTACTATCAGAGAGAGCAATGAAACAAAAGAGACAGGGGTGTAGAGATGTCTGTGTCAAGTGCAGCCTTTAATTGGAGGGAAAGAAAGAAGAAGAGGAAAGTAGTGCTGTAACCTACTTTAATCCCTTTTTTTCTCTCCTTTTTTCTTTACTTTTTCCTTCATTCATTGGCTACTGGCTACCTGTACACCCACACAACAAAGCGGCTATTGCCAGGGCATTCAAGAAAATGGTACGATTAAAGTGGTATTACACATGACCCCCTCTTTTTGACGGTGTGCTGCAATTACCTGAGATTACTTTTCTTGGAATTTCTGCCGATGACTCTTTAGTTGCTGTCGGGGTTGTTGGTTTCTTTGTTCAGTAATGGTGGCTGTCACCACTCATGCTAAATCCCCAGCAGTGTTGTGGAAGCGACTTTGAAAGCAAAGCTTTGTAAGCTACCAATTACTTCACACTGGAGGAAGTTGAACTACAGCAAAGTTACCCCAGGGAGAAGTCTAGTTTGGTGAACTAAAGCTGCACAGAAAAAGTGGTTCAAACTTAAAACGTACACGTGTTCCAAAATTATAACAAAATATAAAACAAAAAATTCACGTACCAGCAGAAAATGCCACTCAAATGAGGTTATCGCAGAAAGTTCTCACATGTTTTGTTCATACACCTAAAAGCATTATTCATGGAGAAGTGCAAGGCATATCAGCCATGGTATTGTACACAATGTCCATCAGTCAGTCGAGAAGCAATGGTTTAATTTAACTTTCCTTTTATGGCCCCTAATTCACACAGTGGCCATTTTCCTCTGATGTCACACACAGTGTGGGGAGCTCAAATGTTGCACTGCTGTGCTCCAGGTTCATGTTGTTCTAATTTCTTCACAACTGATCAGCAACTGAAAAGACGATGGATTGTTCAAATCTGAAGGAACATTGGGCCCATATTTCACACGAAAACAACATATTTGATAACCCATCAGGTACCGCGGCTAACGTCAGCATTCATGCACTTCCTCGCTAACATTAACACTTGACAGGAGAGGTGTAAATGAATTCCAAAATATCAGTGCACATCTTGGACACATTTATTTAATCCTGGAAGTAAAACATACTAGATGTGATCAAGCTTGTGAAGGAACGTTAGCATTAGGAACGTTAGAAATGAGCTGGTTAAATCACGTCACAAAACGTTTTGTGACATTTAGGGCCGCAACTACCGATCATTTTCATCGTCGATTAATCAGTTGATTGTTTTCTCGAACAATGGATTAATATTTGTTTGCTTCAAAATGTCAAAAAATGGTGAACATGTAAATCTGTTTCCCAAAGCCCAAGATGACGCCCTCTCATGTCTTGTTTTGGTCACAGCCTAAATATATTTTCTTTGCTGTTATAGAGGAGTGAAGAAACCCTGAACATATGCACATTTAACAAGCAGAAATCAGAGAATTTTGACATTTTTCATAAAAGATTACACAAACTGATTAATTAATTATCAAAATAGTTGGCTATTAATTTAATAATTGATTAACAATCGATTAATTGTTGTGGCTCTAGTGACATTGTGCTCACTAGAACATTTTTCTGTGCAATGTTCATTCAGATTACATCCAACAGAAAAGTGTGTGTTACAAAGCACTTTAGCAGTCTGTGTTTAGTGTGGCAGTAATGATACTGTTAGCTAGGGAGTGGCTGGATGCTAACATTGTCTGTTGTCTCACAGCAGCTAATGGCTTATTATTATTATGTTGTTGTAGCTTGAAATGGGGCCCCATGTCCCTCCAGATTTTCACTGTCTATTATCTTTTCAGTTGCTGATCAACTGGGAAGCAGTTAAATCATAAAGATTCTCTACATTTATATGACTTGCAGCCTGGAACACAGCAGTACAACATTTAAGCTTGACACCCTGTGTTGTGTGTAAAGTCAGAGGAAAATGATGAATATGGTGAGTTGTTTGTAATTTCAGTCATTAAGTATACCAGAAAATGGCCAATAAGTACTGTACTTAAACTACTTGAATCACAATGCAGATGTGAATGTAGTTGAACTGTTAAATTACATGTAGTTCACTGCTCCCCAACACTGATCTCCAGTACTTCATCTATAATGTAAAACAAACTAAATGTATGAAGTTTGCAGTGTGTTAGAGAGATGATTAAATGTACACATAACTTGACTGATTGTTTGCAGTCTACACACATACAACATTATTCAAGTTAACCATGAATAACAGACCAGGCCAAAGATCTGTGTCCACATACAGTACCTGTATTTACATTATAACATATGGATCTAATTCCTATACCTGTCACATTAGTTAAAGCAGTAACACTTGACAGTGTAACACAGTTATAATGGTCTCATTACAGCTGATGTCAAAACCACCCACACATGATGGTATAATGTATTGTTAACAGATGAAGCTGAAGGTTGTTTTTTTTTTTAAGTTTGATAAATAGGACTGTTATGACCTGTTTATGACAGGATAAGTTTTCTTGGTTAATTCTAATCTCATAATTGCCCAAATGACTTGTGATGGCAGCAGTCATAAAGACTCCTTGAAGTTCATGACAGGTATCATGTCAGTCTTACGGGCACCCTTTCAAATAAAACGTTACTTTAATTCACCATGTTAAAAAATTTCAAAAGTCATTGGCACCTCTTGAGGTAGAATCAAAACTGATAATGTGGCATAATTTACTGCCATAATATTTACAGGGTTTATGCAAACAAAAATGTATGCAGTAATCTGATATCTGAAAATTGTAGTATATATAAAGATACAGATTCTACACATAGTGTCTCTAAAGTATCTTTTCCCAACCTCGGGGAGTCATTGGATATAAAAATGGGTTTGCAAGGAAATAGCTAAAAATAGTTGTTTTTTCATGAGAAAATGTAACTTAAATTAAGTACATTTAAAAGTACATTTAAAAAAAAACATAAATCACTTGATTTATGTTGCATGGCTCTGTGACCCTGTGACGTAACATTCAGTGCAGTTGTATATGTGGCCAAATAAACAAGCCTTCCTGTGATGCTTGATAAGCTAGCAAGTTAGCAGAAGTTTGACTGGGTGATTGATCCCATCCAGAGTGATGTGATATCCACTAATCTTCCTTCCAGCACCATCAGACTGCTGATTGAGCTGTATTTAGTGATCTCGTTCTGATGTACCAGTGCAGGCTAGATATTAAAGGTGAGATTAAATGCAAACTCTTGACTGCAGCTGTACCTTTAGGCTGCAGTGCAACGTGCAAGCATATTTCATTAGACATAGTGAGCTCATATTAGCATGTGATAACAAACTGTAGAAGGATCAGAAACATTTTTGGACTTAAAAATTGGTATTCTGAGTCTGCGTATCCACAACTTGATAAAATGCATGCCTCTGTGCCATAGACCTACACAACATACTGTATGTACCTTGTGTTTAGATTGCATGGAGAAATTAAAGTCACCTCGAAGAAAACATGAATGATTTTAGTCTATTTAGAACAGGGTAGTGATGCGAGCCCATTGGTTTGTGGACTACTGTCTTGAAGCCTTGAGTTTGGCATTATGAGAGTCTTTTAAAACCAGAGCAGGTACAGTACCGACAGGAGCGTGTGGTGGTGTGTGACGTGGTTTTGCCTCGTTGCTTCAGCAGGAAATAATGGCACCCTGCCTGGTCACAGAGTTTCTCGTATTACAGCTAAACAGTAAACTAAGTTATGTTTCTGAAACATTTAGAAATAGGCAATGTAATAACAGATGTTCTCTATGAGAATGTTCTAACTGGCTGCGTGGTGCAGGACGATAACGATGTGGCGCTCCGTTTTGAGCAGAACTTTTGTCGCGCGCACGCTTCTATTAATTCCAGTCGCT
Source organism: Lutjanus campechanus (assembly GCA_027495735.1). Lineage (NCBI taxonomy): Eukaryota > Metazoa > Chordata > Actinopteri > Lutjaniformes > Lutjanidae > Lutjanus > Lutjanus campechanus. The sequence continues at coordinate 15,803 of JAJHUR010122654.1, read as the reverse complement.
CTTGTTGGAAGCGCTGCAAAACAGGTGATTCAAGAAGTTGAGATGAGGTGTTATTTACATGATACTTCTTCATTTAACAAGAAAAACCTAAATAAGGTGTTTGGTAACTGGAGGGAGATCAGCATGGAGCTGCTTATCAAGGTAAATGCCCCTCACTGATACCAGCTGATTGCTGCTGGCTGTATTCATTTGTCATTTCCAGCAGGAAGCATCCAAATATTATAATGTAAAACGTGTTTTATATTACAAATATAGGAGAAAGTACTCACCCACTTTTCGCTTGAGCAGTTAACGTCTCCACTTTGATTCAGCGGGAATAGCTGATTGGTGTCGCAGGTTGAGAAATTCACTTTTTAAAATGTGAACATCAGCCAGCCACTGACAGATAAATGTTCCACTTCACCTTCATCATCATCATCATCATTTCTTGTCTGGAATCTGCCCGTCACTTTGATATTTTACCAGCATTTTGCTGGCGGTTGGTTCTAATTTTCCACCCTGTGTGTTGTTTGATTAAGCACCGGTGTGCTGCTGAAGCTCACCGGAGCGATATTCCGCCGCTGTTTTTTTCTACCAGTGAGAAAATAAAATAAATAAAATATTTGCAGTCTACATGATAATAATAATCTTTTTTGTATGCATCACTGGAGCGTTCAGCCTGGATCAGACACAGCGAGAGGTGCTTTCCAGTAGTTTTGATGAATGTGATGGAGACTCTTGAGTTGCAGCAGACAGCAGAAAGTCAGTTAAACATTTGATCATCCTCTGTCACAACACTGCGTATTCAAACAGGTACAGTGTGGACAGAGAACATCCGATGTGACTCAACAGTCTGACACTCACACGCACGTTAGGACATGGTGTTACAGTTTGATCTGACTTTCTTGAACCCTTGTGTGTTACGCTGGATGGACCCACTAAGAATGACTTGTCAATCATATGGCAACTTCACCCCAAAGCGTACCCTGCTTTATGGTGTGTTTTACTCTAAATGGGACCATAATTTACCAAATGAACATCATGCTGTACAGAAGACGACTTGAAACTAGCGACTGGGACCAAAAAACTCATTATAAAACTGTGTACTGTGATCGTAAATCAAGTGAGAAGTAGGGTCATTTTGCCTTCAGGGTACATCCACCTGTTCTTCCAAGTCATAAACACAGGAAAGAAAACAATTTAGATCTGACTTAGAAAGTTGATCACCAGAATTTTTTTTTTCTCACCTGCCTCTCAGGGCTCCCATATAAATTCTGAAACAACTGCACAAATGCAGTCTGGTAGCTTGAAAAGTTGAGAGGGAGATGATTTGGTGTCACCAGAGTTCTAATGGTATTCGCCCGACCCCGCCAAGCAAGCCAAACTGGCGAGGTGATGTTCAAATGAATGTTATTTTGAGTGAACATGCCCTTATCATTTCCTAACTGCAATTTTCGTGTCTGATTGTACCTCACACACTTGCCAACTCTTACCTACTTCAGTTCCTTTCTGTGCTTCCCACTTATCATCGACGTGACTCACATCCCCTCTGCCTATTCCCAAATGCAGACCTCTTCCCTTCTCTCCTCCCTCCGTCCCCGGCTCTCTCTGGAGAACATGAAAGCCTTTCATCAGAGAGCTGTGTAATTGAATGAGCTGCTCATGCTGTCAGTCGCCCTGTCGCCCTGTCATCCCCATCAGTGGGTGACAGGAGAGAAAAGGATGGAGGGTGTGTGTGTGTGTGTGTGTGTGGCAGAGGCCAGCGTTACCGGTTACCCAACCACCTCCTCCTCCCCTGTCCCCCTTCTCCTCTCCTATTCCCTGCCTCGTAATGAAAATGAACAGCAGCGTTCCCATGAAGAGAAGGCTCCACAGGGAGAGACACTTTGACAGGGGGACAACCTCACACATCGCCGGGAACGGACACACACATGTGATGGTATTCATATTTATGTGCATGCATATTTATGTGTACACACACCGACACACAAATGTACTCATGTCACTGCTGTTGCATGTCCACGTCTCCATGACAGAGAGCTGAGCGGCAGAGAATAGGTGTTGCCGGGCAGATTTGGTCACTGCTGCCTGTAAGACCTGTCATATAATCTATCCGTTGTTTCACAGTGCGTTTGGAGAAAATTGAAGCAGCGTGGAAAAACTATGAGGAAATCCTGAAGTTCAAAGAGAAAATAAGACACCTCGCTTCCGCGGCTCCGACACCTTTCAGTTAGAGCCTGAGGCTACTGCAGCCGAGAAAACACCGAGGTTCAAGTACGTTTCAGAGAGATTCAGATGACCTGCAGACGCTGAGCGCACCGTCTAAAAGGGAGACATTTTAGTCATTTAACAGTGAAGCCTCAACCTTGATGACCCAATTCAGCTTCTCTGAGTTCTCTCTGAACGCGTACCTCAAGTGTGAACACTTATGACTACACATGAAGAGGAGAAAAATAAACACTCTGTACTTCCTCATCCTTTGGAAGGCCACAGTGAGCTCCCTCCATTATCCCTATCCTTGGCAAAAACACTGCGGGAGTTTCACAGGTGCTTTAGAATCTCCCAAACAATGGAAGTGAATGGTGACCAGTTTTCAAACTTAAAAAACATTTGAAAAAAAAAAAAAATGCCTCCATACTTCTCTTCTGGCATTATCCAAGTCTCCTAAAGCTCCGACATGCCAAGTTGACTTGAAAGACGTCATTTCCACCATGTTTTTAGCCTGAATCTTCACTGTAGATTCTTAGCTTGGAGCCACGTTCACATGCACACTGTCTGAACTGTGTGTGTGTGGTGTGATGGTGTGCGAACAGCATGTCAGGACTTGGATTACACCAGATGAGTGGTATGGAGGCATTTTATGTTTCTTTCTTTTTCAGTTGTTTTTTTTGCATTGTTGGTCATCATTCACTTCCATTGTGTGGGAGATTCTACAACACTGTTTTCCTGTGAAACTCCAGCAGTGTTTCGTGGACTAAAACACTAAACCTGACCTTCAATCAGCATGAGGGTAGGTAGATAATGACTGAATTTTCATTTTTGGGTGAACTATCCCTTTAAGTTTATCTTGGTTATCTTATTACTTGATGTTTAGAGCTGGTCCACACATATATCAGAAATGGACAACATGAGAACTCCCCAAAAGTAAAGCCAGAGCATCTCGATCGTTCTCTGGTGGCTTTCATCTTCCAAAGATGGTTTCTGTCATTTTAAGGTAGTTCTTATCAGGCTGATGTTTGTTCAAGTCCTGAGCCAGCCGAGCTCTGCTTGCGATTGAGTCAGCCAGCTGTATGGGTGGGAACTCGAAAGCATGGCTCCAACGCCGGTCACTGCTGCGCAGACTCTGCCTCCAAATAACGTCACCAGTGCAAGATGGCAGCAATCATATCTGCGATATTTTGGCTTAATTTTTGTACAGTGAGGAAGTGCAGCCGTGGCGTCCATTTTTATGTCAGTGGCATATGATGGACGTTCCATCTTCTGAGGCAGTAGAGTTGACACTTTGTGGTTGGTTGGCCGATTGGTCGGTCAATATGCTCTTGTCCAACCAAAGTCTCATTGTTACTCTTCTAAAAACACATCTCAATCCATTATTCTCGGGGATGGGAGCAGACCAGATGTATTTTTGAGTAACAGGCTATTTACTGAACATTTACTTGGCTCCAAACTTTAGAGGACCGAGCATGTGAACATGTTGTAGGACAGCAGGAATTAAGAATTTTTCAGTCTAATTTCAGGAAAACTGTATAGTATAAAAACATATGCAGAGAATCTGTGTTAAAAAAAAATACTTTTTTATGTAACCAGAACAATGAAGATACATAACAACATTGCTATCTTGTGGATATTTTCTTACACCCTTAATCAGGACAACTGCACTGGCCTGCCCAGAGACAGAGGGGAGGCTGAGATGGTTGAAATGTGCTTTCAGGGTTTGGAACTGACCCCAAACCTGACTTATTACCCGTCATATTACTTTTGGCCCAAAAGAAGAAAAATTCCTTAAGGTAAGAAAAGATTGCAATACTCCAATGATGGCATACCATAAAAATAGTGCAATAGCCTCCAACTGTATTCACCCGACTTTCTTTTAATGCCAGAAGGAACAATTCATGCAGCCTGCTGCAGGCCTCCGTCATCATTAGAAACATGATTGGTCTGTATACTGTATATTACAGCTGTTCTATAAGTGTCCATCACACGCTGACACCTCATCTCTCAGGAATTCTCCCAAATCAAGCTATTATTTTTATGATGAATGATATGTCACCATGGCAACAATTCATCCGTAGTGAAGCCAGGGTCACTGATGTGGTACTGCTTCCAGAGCCATCACACTGACCACAGAGGACATCTCTATCTCTGTTGAGTGGACGTGATGAGGACTGTCCTATATGGGGCAAACTGCTGGAGGCCATCACTGCAGCCTAATGACAGGCTTAGAGGAGGGTGCTCTATTTTCTCCATTTAGAAAGGCTTCAAAGGTGGAAATTACACCATAAAAAATATTTCTCTTATCCGCTGAAGCAGTTATACAGTGGAATTCTTGGTATGTGCTGCAGCTATACATGAAGCCAGGAAAATGTTAACAATGAAAGCGTTTAATGTTGAATTATCAAAAAACTGTATCCTGATACCCTCACTTTCTACATTTCAAAAAAATAGCAGTTTGTCAGTTTTAGGTTGGAAATATTTTCAATCCTGTAATTTTGATAAATGATAATGATAAATTAAGAATATTGGACATCATGTCTGTTATTTTCTTTATGTTATTACTTACGAATTGAAAATTAAGTTATGTATTATTTATTATGACCAAAAAGTCCTAAGCTGATGAAGAGGTTGCATGAAATGACGTGAGCAGCAGCACAAACAAAAGAAGCATCATTTATTAATGTCTCTTTATTAAATATTCATCTTTATGCTGATGATGCCGTTGTTTAATTGTCTGCTGCCGACATGATTAAACTCTGAAGTAGTCTCCGCGTGCTACTTCAAGGTTTCAAGGTTTCAAGGTTTGTTTTATTTTACAATTCACTTTAAAATAGAAATGTACAAAAATACTTCACAATATACGTTAGACATGATTGACTTCACAACAAGTAAAGCTCTGATGGCTATGAGAATAAAAATAATAATAAACCAGTAAAACCAAAATAATCCACTTCACCTGTAAAGAACAGGCCCTGTTCAACTTCAGGAATTTTTGAGGGACTCAGAAACTTTACCTGCATTTCGACCAAAGAACTATTTTCTAGTTTTGGTTCCTGCCCCTTAAGTAGTATCCACTAATGTCCTTTTCTACAAATATTTAGTAATAACCTACCCACTCTTTATAATATTCAGAATTACGAAGTGAATTTCCATATCCATGTATCCTATAAAGTACATTCTAAATGGTCTCATAGCAGTTTGTGAAATTATAATATAAATATAGATTTCTGTATATGGACACAATTTTCTTATCAATCAGCATGACTTTCAAACTGATGTATAATACACTGTTGTTCTCATTCTGCAATCAAGTCAGCAATAATTAATATGCAACATCCAGTTATACTTCCAAAATAAGGTTGGACAGGTTTAGGCACTGAAACTATTTGATTAGGTTTAGGTAAGAATAATGGTTTGTGTTAGTATAACTACTGTCTAAAAACAATCAACACTGGCTATTAGTCTCACATGGCAGTCACACCCTGGTCTCCTGTGTGAAAGTCCTGTGTTTGACACAACCATCCGCCCTGTCCTCCCCCCACTGTTGACTTTCTTGCTCTTGATACTATATTTGTCTTTATTACTTTGAAAGCAGAGCTGACTCTCAAAGTTGTGCTGACTGTCACATACAAAATTTGACAATTTGTGTCCATATACACAAATCTAACAAAAATAAAAGATTGTATTTCATGACTGTTACATCAACTCCTGTGATACTGGCTTGTATATTCATAGTGGACATTTCCTCAGTGCACAATTTATGTCTGATGCCAAAGCTGAGTGTGAATGCAGGGTGTACTGTGTTGAGGTAAGGCACAGAATGTCGGGCATAGAGGTTGGGTCAATGGGCGGTTGTGTTGTGCTTAATCATACCACACCATAGTTCACATGCCAACACATCCTCACTCCCAATTTTTCAAGTCCAGCAGGTTGGTCAGTGGCTGTACGCTTTGAACTATGATGCTGCAGATACAGCAGCCTCAGTTCTGCACATACAGGATGTAATGTAACGTATGTACATTATGTAAGTGAAAAAGAAGTCAACATTGACTTTTGGTTTCACATGGGACACGAACCTGTCTCTGGGTGAAAGTCCTGTTTGTTCGGTTCATCTATCCACCCCACCTCCTGCATACACAGACTTTTTATACTACGTCACCTGACCTCAACAGCACATCAAAACAATGTCAGAGGAAATGATGTTAGAGATGAAACCTGCAGCGCCATAGTTTGAAGCATCGGGACACTGACCAATCTGCTGTATTTAACACTTTGGGAGTGAGAACAGGCTGGATGTGTACAGTTATTGTAGAACAAAACCATTTTAAAAATGACATTAAATTTTAAAGAACGTTGCCACCGAAGGCAATTCAAGGTTTTGCACAATTGCCTGATGTTAATGTTCTGAATCAATGGGATTTCTGTAATTGTTATTGACGATTAATCAACAGTCATTTAGCTGACATTACAGATGGACTTAACCATTCATAGAGAATGTTGTTAGCACGGCTAAAAAATCATTGCAACTTTGCTGGCAGGCAGGTTTTTTTGTGTGTGATTTCAATCTCCCTTTTCAGACCTGCATCTCCTGCGAAGCAACAAGAGTTTATTTCTTCCTCTTCCAAAATCATGTCTAGAAATGTTATAAAGGACTTTTTAAGTTCCGATTTAATTAGTGAGTTTGGCACCTGAGACTGACTGTGACATTATTTTCTATTGCTCTTGTCAACTGCACCTTTACTGTCTGTTCTTTCTTACTTTCTTACTTACCGCTCTGTTTGGCAACCTCATGATTTATTCATGTAGATAATTTCATATGTGCGGCCATTCTGGTGTGCTGTCATACTGTTTGTCCTCCAAGCAGCGTGATGGAAGGGACTTTTTATGGTCCCTCAGAAAAGTTTTTGTTGAAGCACAGTTCTGAATGAAGGCCCGATCTTTGTTGACTTTAAACTTTGGGGTGTGCTCTGGCTCTGCAGTGGTAGAGCAGGCAGCACTGTCAGTCACAGAGGTAATGTACAGTAGCTAATGGCATTAGCTAATGATTTTAGCTAACCAAAGATGAAAACAAACTCACTTTCCATTACAAGTCTGAGTAATTGCTCGTGAAACGGGCTCTGTAGCAAGAACGATAACCAACTTTTCCTCTGTTTTCTTTGTTTATAACATATTTTATCAAAGTTAGAAACACCTCTGTCGCTATATATGTTTTGGTAAACAGCTAAAGTAACAAAAATTGTGTCAGTGTTCAGATATACCTACCTGTATGCACATCATATATACACACATGTCCACAGTTAACTGATAAAACTGCTCTGTGGGCAGGAGTCCTCTGGTTAATGAGCTGTCTTGAGTCTGCAGTATATGCTTTTTCATGTCACTTTGACCTCATTCTGCTGGTTACTTATTGTATATTGGTGCTCTTCAAAATTAATATTCATTATGCTGCCGCTGTCTTGGCCTGGTTTGCTTTGAAAAAAAGACTTTTTTAAACCTCACCGGGACTAACCTGGTTAAAATAAAAAACAAAAAGATGAATCTCAACCCTCTCGTGATGTATTTGATTTGCATATAATTAACAATAATCAGGAATATATTAGCTCATCTAGAGCAAAGTTCAGCTCAAATGAGAACATAAGTAACATGATTATTTCAGTGTAGAAAAAGTCTCATAAGAAACTATAAGAGGAAGAGGAGCTAGGCTGTGCTAATGATGTCAAAGTCTAAGTTATCATCATATTATATATTATAAAGTTCTCATAATTGTAGACCTTATAAAGTTATCATTTTAGACATTATAACTTTTTCACTTTTCAAAAAGAGGTAAAGCTCCCACTTGTACATCATTCAGTTAGATGAAACTTCGCAATTAGTTGAGATATTTTATTGATAGCATTTGAAGTCCTGTTTAATCTTTGTTCATGAATACTGGATGAGCATTGTTAATGATCTGCTGTCTGATGTATATCACTGTTAAAGCAGATTTGAGCAGCCGTCCCCATTTCTCCGCTTTTTACATCTGTTGCTGAAAGATGAAAGCTCCACCTTTGTAAAAACCCTCACTCAAAGATTTTAGATCTGAGGGACTTTCAAGCTTTGTGTGTAGTGATAACATGACTTGCAAATGTATTAAGGATATGGTGTACTATATATGCCAAAGGCATTTCAAGCTATAATTTGCATTCTTTGTGTAGCTGGTAATAAATCTTAAAACAATTTTTTTGTTTACCTGTGTTGACTAAATAGATTTCAGGCTTGTTAGAACTTGGTTTTATTTTTGTAACTCTATGAGCTATGTTACTTAAGTAACTGCTTAAATCTGGGAATGAGGTGAGCAGTTAATTGATCATACAGGTTGCAAACAAACCAAGAATTTAGCCAGATTAGCTTCTGCCTTCTGGCTGGATCGCAGCAAAGCAGAGCCAACACTATAAACGTGTCAGTCTGTGACTTACTGATTGAGTGACTGAGTGGTTGGCTGAGTGTTGGAGTTTCCCCATTGGTCGTTGCTCTTTCAAAGTGAGCATGAAGGGTAGTTGCATTCCTAACACATTCAGCAAGTTCAGTAGCTTGGTCAGTGTGCCTGCACTTCAATCTGTGATGCAGGTAGACATAGGTACCCCTGTGATGTAAAGTTTTGCGCATGCAGGACTCGACTCGGTCAAGTTAACAGTAATAATTATGCAATGTTCAGACTTTCAAAATAAAGGCACAAAAATGACTTGTTCAGCTTCACGAAAAGATCATGGTTTGGGGTTAAAACAGTAATGGTTTCTTATGGACATATGTAACACAACTTGTGTACGATGCGTAACTTTAAAGGAAATCAATAATGACTTTTGGTTTCACACAGGACACGAAATCTGGTCTCCTGGGTGAGCATCCTGTGTTTTGTTTGAAACATCCATCCACTCCACCCCCTTCAATTCCTATACCAGGCAAGGCTGCGTCATGTTACTGCAGCACCGTGGCAGCCAGAGCTGATCGCAGCCATTCTACACAATGCTTGTGATTCCACCAGCAGTGCCTCGGCACATCCCAGAAGTGGCTCACTGCTCCGCTTCAAATGCATGGCAAGTCGATTTCTGACGAGTCCCGGGTCAATTAGCACAGAGCAGATCAAGTGGGCAGAAAAAGTAGAGAGAAACTGGTCAATTTTCAAAATAGAAGACCCTGTGCAGATTTGCAATCAGACAGAAAAGAAACTATTTAATTATGTAACTTGCTTATCCATGGTAGAAGAAAAGAGGACCAAATCTGAGCAACTTAACATAATGAGGTAGGCAAAATGCTCCGCTGCTGAAATGCTTCTGAAACACTGCTGAAGGCAGCTGCAGACATGCAGAGGATGGATCAAAAGAGTGGCGCAGACGTGTTGTGTCTAGTGGAATCAACCACTAAGGCTTTGCTATAGCAGTACTGAAGACCTTTAGCCTATGCTCACTTACTACAAAGGCCCCACCTCAGTCTCACTTTGTGTCCAAGTTGAGCTATGACCGGACAGTCAGCTCCCAAAAAACAGCCTTTTCACCAACCATCCACACACACACTTGACGAAAAAATCAATAAACTGTTCAATGTTTCACAGCACAACAGTGCATCAAAGAACATCATATGCCCACAGATGGCACAGAGACAGTATAATACCTGATATTTACCATGAGAGAACGAAAGTGGAAAACAACAGAAAACCTACTGCTGTGAGAAACAGAGAGAAAACAGCTTACCATGCGCCGAGAGGCATGAGAGAGAGAGAGAGAGAGAGCGCCCCAAATAACAATCACTGACAAAACACTCAATACAGAGTGAGTCATAGAAAAACGAGACATCCCGCAGATAGAAACCTGTGAAAGAGCAGAGGGAGTTAATAGATAATTAGAATGAGCTCTCTTTCAAATAAAACATTTTAAGATACAGTATGAGTGGAAGCTATTGTGTTTGCTGCTTTCGTAACTAATATGCTCTTTAGAGGAGGCTGTGTCTCAGGTAGAGTGGGTTGGCTGCTGATCAGAAGGTCAGTGACTCGATCAGCAGCTCATACAGTTGGTATATCAAAGTACCTTTGGGCAAAATACTGAAACCAAAGTTGCTCCGGATGGCTGTGCCATCAGTGTGCATGCGTGTGTGTGTGTGTGAATGGGTGAGCATAGAATCACTGAGGGGCACTTTGGATAGAAAGCGCTGTATCGCTCCTGATGAGCAGATTGGCACCTCTCTTGTGTTTGAATGGGTGAATGTTGACATGTTTTGTAAAGTGCTACTTGGTAGACTAGAAAAGCGCTATACAAATGCAGTCCCTTTACTTTCAGGGGAAACATTACTGTGACCACTACAGAAAATTACACATGAACATTTGATACCAGAAATTTGAGTTATATGAGACTTTGCCGCGCCAAGCCAAACTGTACCGCGCTGAATTACATTTCCATTATCACTCTCGGCGTGCCATGCGGCACCGAGCCGCACCCGAGATGGGCCTACGCTGGAGTGGGACCAAAGCGAACCCAACCTGCCTCCAAGCGGGCTGCGGTGACACCTCACCGGCCGAATTTCAAACTGAATTCAGCTTTTTATACACAAATTTAAGCCAGCTCACTGGGCTTCTACTACTACTATTTCTTCTGTTTTTTTTGGGGGGGGTTTTTTTTTTTTTTGTAAACAGTAAATTTGAAAATTCATGGATAACAATAATAATTATATTTTAGCATTAAAAATATCATTTCAGTTAAAGAGCTTCTACATACTGGTGTATTAACCATTACAGAAACATGAAAAATGATTTTGGTAATGACCAGTGCTGTTAATTTAGGCCAGCTGTGGCATAAACCTTACATTGGGTGGTGGTCTAATACATTTAAGCACTGTACATTTACCTGAATACTGTATATCATACTTCAATCATTTCAGTCACACACCCCCACATTAAAGACACTGTGCACCATCACCTATTACAAAACCATCCAGGCGTTGCACCGATATCAAGTACATTTATTACACAAAATACAACACAATTCACAGTTCTTTTGAAAGTGCTGCATTTACAGTCATTTCCATGCATTTAGAGCTCTGACAGGGATCTCCTGCACTGCTCACGTAGTCACGTAGGCTGATGGCTTGCTGCCCACATTCACTGGTGAAAGCCCTGATTAGTCATGTTGTATACTCTCTCTCTCTCAAGTATGTGATGTCCTTACATGGCCACAGAGACATTATATAATATTCATGTAATCCTGAGAAACTCAGCTCTACATAACGCAACCTAATTTTCCACTGTTTGCTTTACTGTTTGCTTTCTCACTTGATGGAGTGAGATGAGCACAGCACTGTGTCAGACACCGCAGATTTCTGGTGGAATCGACTTGGGTGCTCTCTGGGGCATCAGAGGCAGAAAAGATAATCCTGCATTCAAAAATATATCAAGTTAAAGCAAAACTGTTTTTCTGGCAATTTAACGTTTTGCAGATACAGAATTTTTACCTGCCAACAGCAGTGTTATTAAGTAATATCTTACTTAAATCTTAAGTCTGACTCTGCAGATTAATTTGTAGCCATCATATAAATGCAGTGGAGTAAAAAGTAGAATATTTATCTCTGAAAATTAGTCTAGGAAAGGTAGAAAGTCTCCCCAAAATAATAATACTCAAGTAAATTAGCAATAACTGGATTTTTCTTTAATGACCTATTAAGACTGTTTCTCTTGTAATACAAATCCTCATTTATTTTTGGCTCAAGATTTCTTTTCATGTTGATCTTTTTTCTTGCTGTCTTGAGAAATAGAGGAATCAAAGGATTATACTGCATCAGTGACAGTCACGGTTTGAGAGATTTACTGCTCAGCAGAAGAAATCACTGCAGGAAGAAACTTTTTCAAATTTTGATTCTTCTAGCTTTGGCACCCAGAGGGGCAGCACCACTTCACTTTCAACTTTCACACAGTAAGAGTCAGTTGTACTGTTTCAGATGGGTATGGCGGTGTGCAGACATCATTTTTCCCGGTTTTAGAGAAATCCTCCTGTTGTGCTCGTTCCTAAATAAGTTTGGCTTGAGAAGAACCCAGGAAATGGTGCCTCTATTTTTGGTGTCATGCAGTGTTAAACTCATTCTGAGGGCTCGGTCACACCAGCTTCTGTAACAGACCATTAATTTCAATTGTCTTGTTCTAATCAGTGGATTTTCACCCAGAGATTAAGAAAATGCATGCCTTTTCCAGCTTTGTTGAACTTTGCTTGTGACATTATTCTTTTGCAGACATTTTAGGAAACTGAGAGTGTCCAAGATTCAAAATGGAATAATCATTAATTAAAGGCGGCAAGGAATGATCACGGTCATACTTAAAAGACAAAAAAAGTCTGTTGGTTAGATATTGGAAACGAACAGTCCATCCTCACTAGAAAAGCAGCTATATAGGTCGTCTATGCAAGCAGCTTATTAGGACCCATATTTATGGTTGTTTGTTATGTGGCAACATCTAGTGGCCGTAGTAATTATGACAGGAGCAGTAAAAAGCTGGAGCAGGTGGGGTGGATCGATGGCTCAAATGAACATGTGACTTCAGGAGACATGGATTTGTGTCCTGTGTGAACTCAAAAGTCAGTCTTGACTTATTTAAAGTTTTAAGTTACATATCTTACCTGACTTCCATAATGTAGCATACTTATTTTAACCCAAACCATGGTCTTTTCCAAACCTAACCAAGTAGTTTTGATGCCTGAACCTAACCAAACTGGGACCATTTCATAATGTTAACTACATGTTTAAAGTCAAGTGACTTATGTCACATGACTTACATAACTTACTTACGGTCTAGTACGCCTGTCATTGGTACTCTCCCCCTGTCAGTTATGTCGCTTTAGGAGTCACTGATAACCGACCTGTCATTTAGGTATGAGGATGTGTTGTTCTTTTGACAGACTGGGGACATGAAGTTTGAAGCATGTTGGTATTTACCTGGCATTGAGGGTCTAATGAAATAACACTATCAAGTTGCATTATGGGAAATGTGGGATGTAGTGTTCTTGGAACTTGGCCAATATGAGACACTACATCCACTGCACCGATCGTGACCTTTCTTTTTCATGTTTGTTTCTGGCAAGACATTAGACATTTACCTGGCAGTGTCTGACGAAAAGAAGTTGCATTGTGGAAATGTAGGATCCAGCGTTCTGCCACACAACAAAAAAAAGCATGAATTATCACATTAGCTCCCCAGTCAGTAGGAAAGCTTATTTTGCAAATCTCAGTACACTTATTTGGCTGCTCTATCGGCACTACTCTGGGAACGAGAGACCATGTTAATGTTCCTTGACTCTTTCTTCTCGATGTAAGATGTTTCCGTGTGTGGGCATCAATTGACACATGTCAAATCATACGACAGTCCATGACATGTTTAATATGTGTATGTAGCCTGGTGGATGAATGGTTGGTGAGAAATTAAATAGCAAAAACATAGATTTGGCTATTTGTTTAGGTGTGGGTTTGGATCACAAAGTTGGCCGTAAAAATCAGTGTCGGGGGGGTCTTAGAGACACAAGTGGTCTTAGTTGTCGGACTGTGCAGAACTCAAGATCTTGTGGGGTCTGACAGCTTTGTGGGGTTGAAAAGGCTGGAACCCACTAGTTTAAAAGGCTGTTTGAAAATATATATGTTAGGGTTAGTGTTAGGGTTAGGGCTGGAAGATGAATGGGGTTCGGGAAAGGGGCTAGGGAATGCTTTGACAATGTTATGACAATGTTATGTCATTGATGGTCCCTGCGAATATAGCAAAGCAAGTGTGTGTGTGTGTGTGTGTGTGTGTGTGTGTGTGTGTGTGTGTGAAAGCTTGTATAACATGTGTGGGAGTGGGGACTCACATCAGGCAGTGGAAGATGTGGGAGGAGGACAAGAAACGTGTGGGAAAACTCCTGCTTAAGGACTTGACACACACAGAAGCACATACAGTACATCCACACACACTTTCCTTTAAGACTTCCATCTTTAAGTTATTTTCTTCATCTTTGCTGTATTGATTTCTTCCATCCTGCTATGCTTCTGCTCCAGTCGAATATTTGCAGCTTGACCACCAAAGGTTTTGGTAGCAGTGCGGCGACAGGAATGGGGAATAGGAAACGAGTGGCATTGTGTGTGTATGTGTGCCAGTGCCATACTACAGGCGTCCCCATCGCCCCACCTGACCATGCAAAAGTCATTATCAAAGCGATTGCAGGTCACAGATGCTCATACATCACTGTTAGTGTTCTTCGTTAAAGTAGGAGGGTCAGAAGAGATTGATTAAAAATAAAATCACACTGAGAGGAAGGGAGTGTAGGGATTAATTCTTGTTTCAAGTGAAGATATTTGAGTTTTACCTGCCCTCATGCAGCAGGCGTTACGTGACTGCATTCACTAAAGAGGTGGAGGAATGGACACTAGACTGACAGTTGCGAAACCACGGTTCAAGGTCACAGCAAACAGCCTCTCAAGGAGACTATATTGTGTCTGTGCGCAATATTATCATCTGTGGTTACCTCCAGCATAATGGATTCTGCGCCTGTGTTCTGGTGTGTTTGTGCCTGCGTGTGTGTCACGGATGTTTATGGCGACATCCTTGAATCTCAGCCGGCATTTTAATCACAGCGCAGCATCAGGCGGCCCGCTTGCAGCAGTGTGGCCTCAAGTGGATGGAACGAATCGCCATGTCGTGTTGTGAGGTAGAGTGTGACTTGTAGCCATAGGGAATTTTTCAAGTGGATGATAAGGGTTTTCCAACTTGACTTGAAAACTTTTAATTATGGAGCTTTTTTCCTGTCAGTGTGTAATCCCCTCGCACACAGAGCTTGAGATATTCTGGACCATACAGAGGGAAAACCTTTCACAAATGTGGTCTCATGAGATAGGACCAGATCAAAGACCAGAGCAATGCAGAAATAGTGATGATTATCATAAAATGTACATATTTTTACACAGAAGTGAAAAACTACATAGGAAAGTTTAGAACTAAAAATGAATACAAGAATCTGCAGGAAAAACAAGAAAGAAGAAATATGTAATACAGACAGATTGAACTCTAACCCACAGTCCCTGGCTTAGGAAACCAGTGCTTTATCCATTAGGCCACTGGGGCTTCACAAGATGCAATTTTTACCAGTTCTGTGGACATACAGTGAGTTCCACAACAAAGCAACAACATGGGAATTACTGTGTGTGGTTTTTCAATAACAGGACAATGGCCCCTGATGCTGCTGTGGCAGTAACAGAGAAACAGACTAAAGCTCTTTGTTGTTGGTTTAATCCATGTCACATTTTGTGAGTAAGTGGAAGAGATAGTGAGTAGAACACCAAGAGCAGAGGATGGTTTTGCTACATCATTGTGGGTCCAGCACTCCACTGCTGAACTAGTGCCTTGTCCCATTGGGTTCTGGGGCTTGGCAGGCCTCCAAATGAACAGTTCAGTAGACAAACAGTGGGTTTGACAGAGTAGGGGCACTGGAAAAATCAGCTAACTGAACCAGTTGACCACCAGTTTTGTGATAGGGGCTGTTTCCAGTGTTCCAATGTTTTCCAATCAGTGAGGCCAGGTAACCCATAGAGAGCTGACCTACATTGACTCTGCTAGTTGATACAGGTATCATGAT
>JAJHUR010122653.1:776-14249 GCA_027495735.1 Lutjanus campechanus | reverse complement strand
CCAAATTTACCTGCAAATGTCAAACGGAGTATTCTCCTGTTGGTATGGACTCTGTTGTTTGGAGTTGTTTGGGGGTGTGACTGATTGAACTCAGTAATTTTGTGCTTTATTCACTGAACAAACAGTCGGGAGCCTCGGCGGCGGGTGTGTTTTATATCACGGTTAATTATAAAGTGAAAAGAGCGGAAATGATGAGTAAGGTTGAATAATTCCATCGATTAATCCTGCAAGTCTCTTATGAAGCAAAACATTACGAACAAGCTCTGGTTTTTAGCTTCTTAATAGTGAGGAACTGCTGCTTTTCTCTGCTTTATATGTTTGTAAACTGAATATTTTCGTGGTTTTGGACTGTAGATTAGACATTTAAAGAGAACAGAAATGTTTGAAGGGCATTTTTCTTTATTTTTTGACATTTTTCATCATTTTACTGAGGAAACAGATGAAATAGTATAATCTAAGTAAGTAAAGTGCGGAGATTCTCAGTTTTAAACAGCTGTGAACAACAAATCAGCCTCTAAAGTCAAAACTTTACTACATTAATAACAATAAATACACATTCTGTATCGTCTGATGCATCTGTTTCTGCACAGCTAATTATCTTCTTTGTCCAAATCTTATTTCCACTGCAGCTAATGTTGTGTGTCTGGCAGCTACTTCAAGTAGAAATCGTTGGCTTATTATTACTTTGCTTATTACTGGAGCTCAAACTTTAATACATCAGTGTTTGTGTGTAGAAACTAAAGCTGGAGACAAGAAAGTTTATTAAGAAACAGTAAACTCAGATTTAATAATGCCTCGTACTGTTTTTCCTTCCCCCTCTTCCACTCTGCGCACTCATTTTTTCTTGTTGTCTTCTGTCACATGGATGTTATATTACCGTCTCGCACAAATAAGAAAACAACTCCTGTATAATAGCTTGAAATGTACCGCACTGCTCCATAAACATTTACTTCAGCAACGCAGAAAAAAACAAGGAAGCATAACATCAACTACGCCCACTCCTTTATGACCACTTTGTCAACTTTTTTTTTAACTTTGCTGCTGATGAAAATGGTTCATAAAAACAGAGTAAAATGAGTCAGGCTGCGGTGTAACTGTACCTCTGGGCTCTTGCGATTCTGCAGGATCTGTTTGTCCGTCTCTTTGGTGGCAAAGAACCGAGTGCATCCTCTGTTCAGGTACTGCAACACACACACAGGAAAGACTTCAGAGATTAAAACAACAACACACACAGAACCTTTATATAGATTTTAGTGTCATAGAATGAGATATAAATAAAAGAAAGCAGCTGTTAGAGTAAAATATAAACATGATAAAGAGACGACTTCCATTATGTCTGCATGTTGTGATATGATGTGAACGTAATCAGAAAATGGCTGAGCAGAGAGTCTCTGAGTGGACAGAAATACTTCAAGACATTTATACTATGGGATGTTTGAAAGATGTCTTGCAAAAAGGGTCAAAGGCCAAAAGGTACTTAAGATAAATGAGTAAATATTTCCAATGTAGGAAATAAAGTGAACATAAATATCAAAACTTGCTATGATGCATTTTTAATGCCTCTTAGTGTAGTTTTCATGATGTCCCTGCTGTCACACGGAGGAACAGGACGTGATGATCTGTACAAACGGAGATAACAGCGCACACTTTCAGATTCAGAAAGAATTCATGGTCCAACACTTGTTCACCACAGAATGATGGAGGTGTTTGTGTAAGGCTGAATACTGAGAGCTTTAGAGAGGCGTTTAAACCCTCCATACTTGCACGGTTTTGTCAGATCGTCGACTTCAGAACATAACAAACACCGTGAGATGCAGCTCTCCAAAACCACCATCGAGAAGGAGTTTTAAGGAGCCGTTAAAGAATCTGACGAGCGTTTCATCTGAAGCACACAGAGGACTTAAAGTTTTTTGTGTGAAAGATGTGAAACTTCTTTCTGATCCCCAAAAACATGCTTCCTGGAGCGATAATCTTCAGGTCTTTTCTTCACTTTCAAAGGAAAAATGACTCTACTTTTCTGTTGATCTCAATTGTTCTGAATTCATCTCAATAATTAAATTTGCATTTGCACAAAAAGCAATCCCATCCCCTCGCTAATTGACTCGGCAGCAGTTTTAATGGCTTTCCTCCAGCTGGCCTCCCCTGCTATGAGCAGAGAATCGAGGTAATGACGACTCAGACACAAACTTCCCAGGTGTGTTTGGACGAGAGAGTCGAGGTTTATCTTGTTTTGGAGAACAGGAAGGAGGCGGGGGGAGTCCTTTAGGTGGAGCAGATGGACATAAACAAAAAGTTTCATTACAGCAGAAGCCACAGGGAAGCCTTCAGCCTCATTCAGCCCTCCGTCTCCGTCAACAGATTGCAGATGGGACACATTCTCCATTTTGTTCCTCTTGTTTTGCTCCTCTGCAAAGGCTTGTTCAATCGAAGTCTTACAAAAGAGGCCAGTGTCGCCCTCGAGGCTCAGATCTGCTCCCCTGAACACTGAGGTGGAGACTAACTGTTTACTCCAACTGAGAGAAATATGGGAGTTTTAACTCCACTGCATTTATCTGAGGGCCGAAGTTACGACGTTTAATGCGAGAAAAGCTCCTAAAGTACCGTTAGATTCACTTTCATCCCTCCATGTTTACTCCTCTCCTTCATCCTTCACTCTTTTTACTTTTCTTTCCTCACGTCTCCTCTAATTTCTTCCTTGTATCCTCTCTTCTTTTCCTTTTTATTGCCCTCATTCTTTTGTCCTTTCTGTCCTCCTGTTTTTCAAATGCTGTTTACTTCTTTCCTTCCTTCTGTACTGCTTTCATGTCCTCTGTCTTACGTTCTGTCTTTGCTGCCTTCCTTATTTCCCTTTTCCTTCCTTCTTTCAGTTTCTTTTCTAATTGTTTCCCCGTCCTTCTTTCTTTCCTTGATTCTTTCCTCCTAAATTTCTTTCCTTTCCTTTCTTCATGCCTCCTTTCTATATTTCCTTCTAACATACAATTTTTTTCCATATTTGTTTCCTTACATCTTTCCTTCTGTTGTTCTTTCCCTTCAACATTTATTTTTCCTGCCTTTATGCCTCCTTTTCAGTCTTCCTTGCTTCTACCTTTTTCCATATTTATGTATTTATGCCCTACCCTCTTGAATCCTTTATTTCCTTTGTTCCTCCCTCATTTGTGTCCTTCCTTCCTTGCACTCTTATTTTGTTTCATTCTTTTCTTTCTTTGCTGTTTTCTCTCTCCTACTTATTTCTGTACTCATTTTCTTCTCCCTTTTTCCCTCATTTTGCTTAATTATTTTCCTTCTTTTATACTTTCTTTTCTTCCTTTATTTGCTTCTAACTTTACACATTTACGTACCTGTGTCTTCTTTCTTTATTTCCTTTGTTCCTCACTCATTCCTTTGCTTCCTTCCTTTGTGTTCTCTCCTTCCATCCTCTATCCTTCCTTCTTTCTATATTTGTTCCCTTCTGTCTTGCCTCCTTTCTTTAACACTTTATTTCTTTTCAAACAGAGTCTGTTGGTATGAGTCAGCAGGGGACGTGGACAAGGAGGGAGAAGGTGTGGACCTGAGAATCACATGGACAGAAGGCAGAACTGCATCGCGTCACTTTCCTGATTGCACAGAGTCTTGCAAAGCAAACCTCTTTAGCTGAGGTTAAGCAGAGTCTCAAAACTGTCAGCTTTGCTCAGGAAGAGGGACCATGGGAGCTCTTATTGAACTACTGCACAAAAGGACTAAACTTGGCACCACAACTGGGTCCTCAAACCTACTGCAGGACTCATCAGGAAGGGAACCACAGCGACCAACACCTGAGCAACTGATTTTGACACGGCAGGAGGGCAGCCAGGGGCAGGACACCAGGGATCCTGGTGAGCGCTCAGGACTGGCAGGTCTTGGTGGACCAGGAGAAACACCTGAGATTACTCCATTACACTGTCAGCATCACTCTGAGGTCCGTCTGGCAGTAAATGTACAGTTTAGGTGATAAAAGCTGCAGCGTCTCAGACCAAAACAGAGCTCCTGAGTGTGTGTTGCCTCTCTGTCGCTATACCGATCAGCTCCGCCCACATTAAGACGATCTGCAGTGGAGGACAGTCGAGTTGAGTCATTATACTCAAGTTTTACACAAATACAGCCATAATTCTGTAAACCCCATTAAAATGTCAGGAAGGTATAACAAAATAAAGATACCGCCTCAGCCTCCTCATGAGTGGCACCTGATCACAAACCGTGGCCTGATCAATCACGGCTGATTGGCTGAGGAGAGGACTGGTGAAGATCCAAGATTTATCTTGAAGAACCTTCCTTCCTCTCTCCTGTGTTCCAGGTTTCTTTTCTCTGTGCCAGAGGTCTGCGACCTTTACGATCAAAAGAGCCCAAAAAAAATCTGCCTGGAGCCACAACAATTTAATTCTCTTTTTTCTCTGAAGACTTATTTAAAAAATTTGAATTCCACCTTACGGAGACTCAAGAAGACCAGCCGCCATTAAAATTCAGAGGACAAGGCACCGAGCCACAGACACGGGCTGAGCTGACAAAAACACTAAAAACTTATCTTAAAAATGGAGTTTAAGCTACATATTTTTACAGTTGGACAATGTAAGAATTAGATAAACGTGAGTCTTTGAGTTTTAGAAAATAAAAAGAACATTTTCAAAAACTCACAGTGATCTATGAACCTGATTTTCATTATCTGGTGCCTGAAAATTAAATTTAATTAAAAATAGAAAAGTTTACAACATTATTCACTTTTACTTCAATGTATTACATACAGTACATACAATTTTGTTTTTTTTTCTAAAACTCAAACATTGAAGTTTATCTAAAGAAGAAAAGTAAATTATCTCAACAAAAGATCAGTCGTTGGTAAAACTTTCAGTTGAGCTCAAAACTCAACAGGCTATTGCAGTATGTTGCCTGAGTTTTTAAAAACAAAATTGTCTTTGCAGTGGACCATAATAATGATAAATGAAAATTAAAATGTTAAAAACAAACATTAGGGGACTGAAGAGTCACATGCAGCTCTGAAGCTGCAGGTTGCAGCTCTACGCCTTCTTATTTGAGTACTTCCTCTGCTGTTGCATATCAATTTCCTGCTCTGCTCCCCTCTTCTTAAACCCACTCGCTAATAGGAGACTTTTACGTCAGTTCCACGCTGGTATTTGTTCTTTTACTCCTGCAAACGATCCGAGCGCTTCTTCCACCGCTGCAGATACACTAAGTACTCTACACGCACACCCTCCTCTCACCTCTCTGTGTGTTTGCACTCCTTCAGCTCTTATCTGCACTCTGTGAATCACTTTACTCCAAAGACAGCTTTAAAAAAACGTCCTGAACAAACCCGGCCTGGAACCTGAACGCAGCTCATCCCTCCCTCTGGCCCACAATCAAAACTTAAGGAGTTCATCGCGGCCGCTGAGCTCTATTATCACAGAGCTCACTGAATCTTTTTTTACTTTCCCACCAGCAGGGAAAACTGTAGATATATGGAGCCATTAGAAGCTGCTGAACGGACTGCGGGAGGTGTAATAAGTTGCAGGGGGACGCTGGCGGAGCCCGCAGAGCGAGCGTCGGCACTTTAAGGCCCGAGAATGACGCAGGTGAGAATAGACTATTGAATTGAGATGCTGCCAATAAAGGGATGACTCTGTGAAAAAGAAAGTGTGCTCAAAAAATGTTTTTTTTTTCTCTCCTCCAGCAGCAGCAGCAGCAGCAGAGAGACGAGGATGACTCAGCTGTTTTTATGAGAGAATCAGGTGTGATTTCAGCTGCAGGTCGAAGAAAAACAACAAAACATCTGGAGGTTTTTTGTGCTTTTTATGTTTATTACGGCCATTAAGAGTTATCATTATACTTTATTTGACTTTGTCTTTTGGTTCTAGTGTTCATATTGCTTTGTTATACAGTATATATATATACACAGTACATCTACGGGTCTAGTTTTTCAGTTCTCACTCTCTGTATTTACAGGCTCATGGCAGAGTCAAAAGTTTACATTCACTTGTAAAGACCATGAATATCATGGCAGTCTTCAGTTTTAAATGATTCTGTAACTCTTAATTTTCTATGACAGAATGATTGAAACACATGTGACACTGTCACACAAACAAAACATCATAAATTTAGGTTATTTCATAAATTTATTCTGGAAATATGACAGAATCTGCAGGGTCAAAAACATAAATGGTTAAATGGTTTATCTATGGCCGCTCCTCTCGACAGACTTAATTTGTTGCCTTTCTGACACGGACTTGTTTCTTCAGCACAGACCCGCAGGTTCTCGATGGGGTTTAAGTCAGGACTTAAACCTTAACTCTGACCTCATTTAACCATTTCTTTACCACTTCTGTTGTGCGTTTGGGGTCACTGTCTTGTTGGAAACACCCAACTGCATCGATGACCCAACCTCCTGGCTGATGATTTTAGGTTTTCCTGAAGAATTTGGAGGTAATCCTCCTTCTTCATTATTCCATTTACTCTCTGTAAAGCACCAGTTCCACTGGCAGCCAGAACGTTCCTACAGAAGTTCTTTTCTTTGTCCGTGTGATCAGCAGCAAACTTCAGCCAAGCCTTAAGGTTCCACTTCTGGAGCAAAGACTTCCTTCTTGCTCAGCCCGGCGATTTAAAACATGCCTGACTGTGGACACTGACGCCTTCTAATCCACTGCAGACCTGCCGACCGACTGCCTCTCAGCAGCAGGTGATATCACAGTTGTTTGCACAGTTGATTTTTGGATCTGTAGCTGCTTTAAAATGGCGTCAGGTTACTTTCCAGACTTGTTCAGGTCAATGATTCACTTTTTCAGATCTGTGCTGAGCTTCTTGGACTTTGCCATCGTAGAGTTTGTGGTCGAGTTTAATGAGTGAATCAAACGTGCTCTGTTCAAATCACTCAAAGACACTAAGAAAATCTGATTAACACAACTTTCTACAAAAACTGATAATTAAGTTCCCGTATGGATATTTTTGACCCAACACATTTAGTCATATTTCCAGAAGACCTATAATAAATTCACAAAAGAACCAAATGTACCGTGCTGTCTGCAAACTTCAGTCCAGAGGAAACTATTTGGTCTTTAAAGTGTCAGAAAATGGTGGAAAATGTCGTTCAGTGTTTCCTGAAGTGCAAGAAGACGTCCTCAGATGTCTTGTTTTGTCCACAACTCAAAGATATTCAGTTTACCGTCAAGAGAGGAGTAAAGAAACCAGAAAATATTCACATTTAAGAAGCTGAAATCAGAGAATTTGGACTTTTTTTCTTTACTCAAACCGATAAATTGATTATCAAAATAGTTGGCGATTAGTTTAATAATTGATTAGTCATTGCAGCTCTGAATCCAGTATTGTTATAACAGCACTAATTCATTGTTACATTTCCATTTGATCTGGTCACATGACACCGTAACAGACACTGAACGCATCATGCATCAATTCACATCTGACTCTCTGCCAGAAAATAAATATGAAGCGATTTCCCAGAATGTCAAACTACTCATCAAGAAGTTTTTGTCTGTTCTAAAGAAAAAAAGTGGGTTCTTAAGAACGTTAAACTTCTCTCTTTGTTTTGTTTTTGTGTTTATCAGACATTGTTTCAAAGATTCTTCTGATACTAATTCTAACTTTCTTTCTGTCTTTTTTCTTTGTGCATTGATGTAAACACACTTTCATGTCTGGCCTCTTTACTTCTTCTCTATCCCGTCAAAGAATCTACAGTTTATTAGCTGTCAATTCGTTCTAGAGAGAAGCAGAGAAGAAGAAGTTTAGTACTTGGAAGGCGTCTAGTTTCTGCACGTTAAAGTCTAAACTGCTGCTGTTTGAACAGATTAAAGTTTGGAGCAGTGAGAGGTGAGACGCCCGCAGATCGATACCTCTTTTTCATTTGAGCAGAAGCAGAAGTGTAACAGCCACTATCTGTGCATTATCCACTTTCACTGCAGCCATTACTGTAGGTTTCTGTGTTTGCGACTGGAGGTGAACGATTTATGTTTAACGGAGAACGAACCTGATGGTAAACACGACCGTTTGATGCTGCGCGGTGCAGAGCGAGCACAGCAGCCAGATGGGCTCCAGCTTTAAAGAAGATCTGCAGCCACAGTCAGACTGAAGGCTCACAGACGGCTCAGTGACGCCCCCTGGTGTCCACAACAGACACACAGCTGCGAGCAGGAAGGCTCAGCATGTGTGTGTATGAGCTTTTTCTTGAACATTTGTGTGTAAATGGATCACAGTGACTGTTATTTCCTTTAAACAGACACTTGAATCTGAGCAGGGTAACATCCCACAACCTCTCCAGTGGCTCCTTGTGGCTTTGACAAAAAAAAAACTATGGAAATGAATCACATTCATTTCATAACAACACAGCTAATTTTCATTCATCACTGTTACAGGCCTGAAGTCACGATTCAATTGTAAAAAGATGAGAAAACTGAGTTTTCAATCAAACTCAAGTTTTGAAATAAACTAAATTAAGTTTTGCCGACCTATAATCTGTCGTTGAGATAATTTTCTTTTCTTCTTCTACTGGATAAACTTGAACTTCAAAATGAAATGGTGGTAATTATTAACCAATATTTACTTTCACTTCAGTGAAGTTACTCTATAATTTTTGAAATACATTTTTTTCGGGTGTTTCTAAAACTGAAAGATTCAATTTAACCTAAAAAAGAAAAGTAAATTAATCCAATAAAACTTTATTAGTTAGTAAAACTTTTTCAAAACTTTGTTGAGTTGAGTTGGGCTCAAAACTAAAATTTTGAGCTTTGTCAACTTTCTCCTTTTTACAGTGTAAACCAAACGACCTGCGTCTGGGATTCAGCATCTTTTCCTCTAAACTTTGTTGGTGGCGAGTCTCGAGTCTCGAGTCTCGAGTCTCCCTCAGTCTGCAATCGAGGCCAAATCAACAACAAAGAAACGTCTCTGACACTTTAATAGTTGCGGCTCCCGGCAGATTTTTCTTTCTTTTTTGTCTGAAAATGGCTCTTTTGATCATGAAGGTTGCAGACGTCTGGTCAGCTCTGATCACCTGTTGCATCATCATCACCATCATCATCATCAGGAGAAATGTGTTCTTTGAGGTAAACACAAAGTGTGAAGCAGAGGTGGGATCAAGTCATTGTTTTGCGAGTCACAAGTAAATCACACGTTTTCTCACTCAAGTCCCAAGTCAAGCCTGGCAGGTCCCGAGTCTGAAACTTTGAGTTTCGAGTCCTGAAGTTGTCACAATGTACCGGTGAGATTTCAGCCTCGTCCTTCACTGTTAAACTAATGTTAGCTAAACATTCTCAGGCCTTTAAAACTTCTGTCCTTGTGTGTTAATGTTTCCATGAAACGAGAACCCCACCGGGCAGGCTCGTCTATTTTGTTCTCTTCTTTTCTCCACCAGGAGGTCAAAGGTCAGGCTCAGTCACATGATCCCGCCGGGACGGTTTGAGGACTATGAGCCAGACGAGCTCTGTGTCATCACACCTCTAAGCACATACAGAGACACAACTGTCTCGTGTAGAGACTCCAGATGTTGTTGAACATCTGTTTTTTTTATCAATGTATCACCCAGATGTTTTTATCCAGATTTATCCAGTTTTACTCTGCGTACATACGTAACTCCTCCCTGTTACATCGTTTTAATAAGAATAATAATCCTGAGTCATGTATTAAATCTGGCCTAGAAGGCACATTATTCCACCGCCTAGAGGTCATATAAACTATATGTGGTATTATTTCTATTAATTTACCTGTCTGCCCTCTGGTATTTATCTTTGGATCACTAAGATCATTTCATGCTCACTTCAGGCTCTAAACTCTGGTTTAAAGGGTTTTCTAACTGTTCAGCCATGTTTCACACTACAGGGGAGCTAAAGTGAGCTCTGCTCCCCTGAAAGTTTGAGGGGAGCTTTAAACCATGATGGTCCTGAAATAAATTATTAGCAGTAAAAAAATATGCTGTGTGTCTGTATTCTGCATGTTTAGTCGCTCATGACATTTTCCGATTTATCTTCTAATTAACATAACGCTGTGTGTTTGTAGTGTGTGTAGCCGGAGCAGTCCCTCTGTCCGTGGTTCTGGCAGGAGCGCAGGAGATCGATAACATGTCACCTGCTTCAGTTCCTGCTTCCTCTTACGGGCTGTAAATAAAACTTTTGGCTCTGAACCCATTTCCCCCCAAACGCTGCCTGTGTCTCCCTGCTGATTTTATTTCTTGTTTTTTTGCAGCGACCCTTAAATTGACCTTGCTGCAGTGCACTTCCAGGTATGTGCATGTACGTGACATGTTTTAGTAGCGGTGTACACCAGAAAACAGGGTTTCCCCGAAAGCTTCTGTTTAATCCAAACCCTGTGTTCAGCCATGAAAACACTGACTTGTACTGACTTGATAACGAGGGGAACATACAGAGCTTTTTACAAAATATGAGGACATTTTATTAAATATCCTATATTGCACTTAGGAAAGAAAGAGACACTGCGGCGTGTTCGTACCCTGAACGTGTCCGGGGAGCTCAGGTGGAACTTCTGCCTGATGTCCTCGGGGGCTCCGGCACACAGTCGGTAGAAGATGTGGTAGTTTCTCTCCTCCGGACCTTGTCTGCAGATCCTCGACTTCTCCAGCAGGTAGTGAGACACGAAGCCGCCAACGACGGCGTTCTGACCACGACAAAACATCGACAGGAAACACACTTTAATATCCTAAATACCAGCTGGGTGTGTAAACACAGTGACTGTATTTATGGAAACTCCTGTAAACTTAAATTCTAGTAATTACTGACACACGAATATCAGATTTAATGCTGGAAACTGCAGGTAAGCACACGTGCAGGTCTGCAGCTGTAACAGATATAAAACAGAAAAACGATAATAACTGCAGAATCATTAGTTTGGTTTTTTGCTGAGTAAGCGTCTGAGGTGACGTTTATTCATGAATGGAGAAATATTCATACATATTCAGAACTGAAGATCAATACAAACAGTTTATGCTAAATGAATACAGCTATTAGGCGTCATATTTAATTCATAACTTTTCACTGTTTGTAAAGCACAGAGCGTTAAGTTATTATTCTGTGAGAACGCCCTGCAGACTGCAGACTACCTTCTCATTGAAGTGGATCTCCACAAACTTTCCGAAGCGGCTGCTGTTGTTGTTTCGGACGGTTTTTGCGTTTCCGAAAGCCTCCAGCAGCGGATTGGCTGCAGGATTAGAGAAGATGGAGTCACATAAAAGAAGAAACTCTTGACTTTCACAGATATGAAAAGCCGAAGTGAATCTTACCTTCCACTATCCTCTCGTCGATGTCCTGACCGGTTCCATAAGAGGTTGTCAAGTATCTGTCAGTACAGGACGGTTACAGTTAGAGTGAAATCCTTCATGACGTCTCTGTGGTGCAGGATAAACATGCATCATCATCATCATCCTCACCTGAGCACAAACTTGGTGTTTTCCGTCTTTCCGGCCCCGGACTCCCCTGAGACGATGATGGACTGGCTCATCTTCAGGACCTTCATGTCCCTGTAGGCCTTATCGGCTGCAGGAGAGACACAAGACAGGATCAGCTGTTAGACTGTCTGACCGTCCTCTGACCCCAATAAGACAGCTGATATTAAACTACAAAACTGTTCATTTTCTCTGAAGTATAAAGGTGATGAGTCAGTCTGAGCGATGACAGAAACAACATCTGAGCGCTGACTGCTGCCTGGTGGACAGAGAGGGAACTACAACAACAGATTAATAATGAACTGATACTGCACAGATACGTGTCAGCAGGATCAATTCATTACTTGTTTAGATTTTTTAAATAAGAATTAATACGAAGAAAAATAAAAAATATCTTTTAAACTTCGACTTGTTGCTGAATTGGTTCTCAGTTGACTTGTCTCGTTAAAAAAGGTAAAATAAAAATTAAAACAAATGTATGAAACAAAAAGGTCTGAATTTAATTTCAAAGAAAAGATTATTTACATGTCTTTGCTCCAATACGTCTACATTATGTCTGACAGATTAAGTTGACCAGTACAGTTAAATTCTTTTTTAGTTTGTTTTAATTTTGACAGAAATATATTAAACAAAAACTGAAAAAGTGAACTTGTTTTCTTATTTGTTTATTTACTCATCTATTTCATTTTCTTCTTTATTGTATTTTCTCAGTGTTTCATTTTAATAACTGAGCAACAAGAGTCACTGGGACAGTTCACCACATAATCAAAAGTGCATATTTTTCCTCTTATTTGTAGCGCTACTTATCCAGTGTTCCCCTTATAAATGTAAACCAGGAACCCCTACCAGGCCTTGGCATTTTTTAATGTCAAAAATAACACAAAATACTCAGTGTTTGTTAGAGGCCTTTGTGCAGAGGTGTTCTGAAACGTTGGTCATCTGTTTTTGTTGTTTTTGAAACTCTTGGATGCAAGTAGGGCTGCACAACTTAGTAAAAAAGTCATATTGTGATTATTGTGACCAAAACTGCGATTGTGATTTGTGATGCGATTAGTGGAAATGATCAGTTTTGCATTATAATTTTAATGTTCACTGAAAAAATCATGATGATGTGATATTTATTGAGGTCTGAACCAAACAAACATGTTTTCTTTCATCTTTCATTCAGCTCTACAGAAGCTTATTATAATCATGTTTTCTCACACTGATTCTGATTAACTGTGCAGCCTTGGATGCAAGTGCCACTGCTATAAAAGTCCCTTTAAATTACTGCAAAGCATGTGCATGTGGGATGCAGGTTAGCGAACGTGCGCATGGAGCTGCCTAAAAACAGAAAAAGCTCTAATGCAGGGGACGAACGATCAACATATATATTCATGTTTTTCTCCAAAACTCTGGAGTCAAGTAAAAATACTGATGTGAGCGGGACAGATGAGACAAGCAGATGGCGAGGGTCGCTCAAAAATCAAGTTAGCATAAACATGTTTGACAAAAAAAACAAAACCCATCTTATAAAAATAAAATGATCAAACTACAACCAGCAGACACGAGGAAAATAAAAAATGAAGGAAAACGGACAAGCTTAAGTGAAAATATAAATGTAAAGTGGTGGGTGGTGACTGATCAATAACAGAATATCCTCTCAGACAGACGTTTATCTGTGACTCACAGAGGATTTTATCCTTTAACAGCAAAGAGAGTTCAAACCTGACAAACGTTAAAATAAAAACCTCAGTCTGTGTCTGAACTGTTACCCAACGTGTTCACATGAATCATTACAAACTCTGAGTCTCCCACACAGGAACAACCATGAGAACGTACAGCAGAGAACCACCAGAACATACAGCAGAGAACCACCACAACATACAGCAGAGAACCACCACAACATACAGCAGAGAACCACCACAACATACAGCAGAGAACCACCACAACATACAGCAGAGAACCACCACAACATACAGCAGAGAACCATGAAAACATACGGCAGAGAACCACCACAACATACAGCAGAGAACCATGAAAACATACGGCAGAGAACCACCACAACATACAGCAGAGAACCACCACAA
>JAJHUR010122652.1:6322-31976 GCA_027495735.1 Lutjanus campechanus | reverse complement strand
TTTATTGTGATAAATAGTGGTGAAGGGGTGAGGGGCGCTGGTGAGGGCAGGGGACAGGCAGGCAGATGAGCAGGGTTGAACGGATGAAGGAATGAGCTGAGGCGGTGTTTGTAGATGGCTGAGCAGAGACGTAGGCACTGGAATCCTGGGGCACAGGAGAAAACCACTTTAGGAAAAATAGCACAAGGAAAAAAACACAAGAATCTCAAGTAATACTGAGCGGCTGATAGTAAACCACTGAGCAGGCTGAACAATCTGGCTCTGAATGTCTGGAGAGCTGACTTCTTGAGCAGTGAGTTGATGAGATGATTTCAAACAGGTGCAGAGTTCCACCAGGTGACAGATGAGGTAGCCACACCCACAACACACCCACCCACACACACACACACACACACACACACACACAGGAGGAGGAGACACAGGGAAAACAGGGAGAGCACAAGAAAAAATCCAATGAGTGGTTACATTTAAGGAACAAAAACACTTAGACATACGCCACAGAGTTACGCAAAGATTGTGTTTTTTGTTAAATGTCAATATTATGTGTTTCAACATTCAGTGCAAACCTTTGGTTTTATTTTCCTAAACTGTGGAACTCATTGCCTCTGGACATCAGAGTGGCAAGCTCTCTCTGTATTTTTAAAAGGAAAGTAAAGACCTATCTTTTTAACTTGACTTTTAATGTTTAACTGGGGACAATCATTGGGTTTTTTTGTACATTTTTTTATCCTTTGTTGGTGTTTCTTTTACTTTATTACAACCATTCCACCACCACTTTATTGTTTTATTGCAGTAATTTCACTCCTGCAATTTTTTAAAAATTTCTATTGTTATTTTTTGTTTGTTTCTATTTCTTTCCGCTAAGTGCTGTTTTAATTTTGCTTTGTGAAGCACTTTGGGGTTCATGTAAGTATGAAAGGTGTGAGCTGAGTTGAATCAAGTTGAGTTATTGTATTGCAACAAGACCACAGACAACTAATCAAGTGTTTCAAGTGTCTAAACATAATCATAAAGTTGAGTAATGCTGAAGTAGCTACAAAGAGATATTGTAGGAATACATTTAATACATCCAGTACCAACATTTGTAGAATGAAGAAGACATGATGTGCCCAAATGCTGATCCGTATAATTAAAAAATTACTATTCATGAGAGAATTGATGTGTGATTAAGCAGACGCACACATACGCAGAGCTCTTCTCCCCAGCTTCAAGCATTACTTGACCACCGTTCTCCTTGTGATGTCCAAATATGCAAAATCAGAGTCTGAGAGAGCCGCTTGAAGAAGTGCTGAGTAACAAACCATCCAGCAATTCCACTTGAGATAATTCTCACATGATGGAACGAGACACGACACTTAGAGCCAGTGAATACACTGAAACACTCCAGAGAGACATTCCAGTGAAAATACTCTCGACTCTTCAACATGAGTGAAGAGCATCTGAGCGGCTGTAATACAGTTTAGCACGATAGGTGGAACATTTTCACACAAATGACAGAGCTATCAGCTGTTTCATAATGCACTGCTGTCCTGCAAGCTCATTACTACTGATGCTACTGATGATAGTGAGAGTTTGTTCATTTGTTCAATTAAAACATTGTAATAAAAACACATAATGTAGATAAATGGGGTTATGCAAGTTATTCTGCAAAATTAAAGCAATTTCTGAACCAATCAACTACAAATAACATTGTCAGATAGAAGAGATGAAACAACCAGCAAATAAAGGAAGCATGTAGAAAGGGTCGGGTCATTAGTAAATTAAAAAGGTGGCGAGGTTTTAAACTATGAATACAATACATTCAGCCAGTCTGGACAGAAGAAAGCACAAACTTATCAGTCATGTATTTGTAAATTAAAACTTTAGACAGAGGAGTCCTTGTCCTTGGCTGGTGGGTTCGGCTGTCTGGACAAAGTGTTCACTCAGTCCTGTTTAAAGAGCACCTTCATCTTTTATTTATTTATTTTTTGGGCTTTTATGCCTTTAATCCATAGTACAGCTGAAGTTATGACAGGAAGGGGGGGGGTTCAGCAAAGAGCCACAGAGGCAGGAGTTGAACCCAGGGTTGCTGCAGAGGACTCACAGCCTCAATACACGGGGTGAACGCTGGAGCAACTGAGCCGCCACCAGACCACCACCTTCATGTTTTGATGTTGCCAGTAAATACTGACTGTCTTTCTTCCCTTGTAGACTCAAATCAATGGCCTGAATGATGGTAATTTAATGCTTCAAAAATGTAAGAGCGAGACTTCCCTTACCACAAAAACAAGAAACAAGAGCAAGGGTCATTTGTGACTGTCCTCTCTCAGAAACAAAGGCAGAAGTAGTATGATAGTGTCTCTAACATAACTGAGCAGGGTGGATGATTGAATGGTCCATCTACCAAAGTTTGGCCATGGGAGGATTATGAGGCAGTGGGACCCTGGCACAGACGTGCAAAAGGCCACCAACCCCTACAGAGGAGCAAGCCCTTTTCACCAAAGTTTTGAGCAGAACAATTAAAATCAAGGATGCGTCATCAATGGAAAGCATTGCACAAAGCACAATGACCTGTAAGATTTGACATGCCACTTCAGTTCACACTGATAGTTGAAGAAAACCTGTTTTTCTTTTGGTTGCAGTTGGGAACCAACTTTTCAGGCTACAAACCAATTTATTTTTGGTCAAAATGCAGTTGTTTGGTGTCTCTTTGCAATCATTTGATTGACTCAACAAGGAATGTTAAGTCACTTTAAACAGAGGCTCTGTGCCTGAGCCTTATAGGCCCTTTCAGTAATCCATCCATGCATTGGCTTCCTTTTTTTTACCAACAGTCAACACTGGTTTATTTTGACTGTGCCTACCTTCTTTTCCTAACCTTAACTAAGACAACAAATAATTATCTGATGTACTATCAAGATTCAGCAAACATACTGAACCTATTCCAAACAACACAAGTCAGAAATCCTGTAATCATGGACTTTGACTGTCACATCAAATCAAAGACAGATTCTGCGGAGCATTTATGCAAAATCCCGGGAGTAATGTCCAGATATGGCTTAAAGAAAACTGACACTTTAGCAGGACAGACTTCTGTAAAGGTAAAGTCAAAGTTTTCACACTTTTCACAGACAAATGAACACACCCCACCAATGACATGCTCTACAAATAAACTCATCATACCTTAGTTTAAGTTACCTAAATTTGACCAAACCTGAAACATACTGTGGAGGTGGCAGAGAGAACATTTTTGGAGCCAATGGCAAAGAATTGTGTTAGTAGTAGTCCTCTTGGTTGCCCGTTGCAATTTGACAGCCGATCCGAGCTATTTCCACTTCTTCTTATCCTCTATTTCTCTGGTTCTGGCGGATGGCCTCTACCCTTAATAAAGAGCCTGGATCCACTTGAGGTTTCTGACCTGTTAAGAGAACGTTTTTCTTTGCCACGGTCACCTCGGTTCTTGCTTTTGGTTTGAACAATTGGCTTTATAAAGAGTATGTCTAGACCTGCTCTATTTGACAGAAAAGTGCCCTGAGATAACTTTGTTATGATTTGGAGTTATACAAATAACATTGAACAGAACTGTGCTGAACTCTTTTTCATCTTATGGTGTTAGACAGAAGCTCCAATTTCTAGCACTTCTTCAAGCCACCAGAATTAGTGGCATCCTTATATAGAGAAAATGTTGGTGTGAATATATATGATGGATACTACAAATATAAGTCATCCATTTTTACACTTTCAGTGTAAGAACAGTTAAACTCATAGATGTTATGTCCCACTTGCCCTGCTTCGGCGCACCGTTTGACCCGGCGTTTTACCCCTTAATCTCTGACACGCCTGTCATCCTGAAGCACGGGAGAAACCCCGCCAATGAGGTTTTTTATGTCATTAGAGAGTTTGAACTGAAAGTAGGCCAGCTATTTCTGACTCATTTTCATTACCGCTAAAAGTCAGAAACACTGTAGGAAAGTGGAACACCCGAGTAGAATGGAGCGAGAGCTCTCTAAGTGTCTATGTGTGTGTGCATGTGTGGGGTTGTGTGCAGAGCTATGAGGCACTCTCACCGGTTCACTGAAGGGCCAATTATTTACATGGCATCACTGCAGTGCAGACAAGAGAGAGTACAGGCATGTACTGTCTCCTGTCTGTCTGCCTGTCTGTCTGTCCTGTTAAATGAAAACAAAACGCACACTCTCTATCATCCTACTTTCTCGCCTTGCATACATGCATGCTTGTGTAAGGGCAGAGTGATGGAGGGACGTAGATAGAGGGAAAAGAACAGTGAGGAGGAGAGATGGATGAAGCAAAACAGAGTGACAGAACAAGGCAGTAGAGTAGCAGAGAAAGATAGACTTCTGTGGGTACTAGTTACATCTGATCCTACCAGTGAAATACTGTATATATGCTGGAGAGCAGACGGGAGTTGTGTTTCTGGTCACTTGATGATTTTAAGATCAATATTCACTTTCCTTTTGTCTCTGTTTTGGTCTCCACCAACTCATGAGGTGAATTTAACCTGAATTAACAACATTTACATGCTAAAATGTGTGCTGTGGTCACCAGAGAGTCACTAAGTTTGCCTGTCTGCTGTATGGTGCTTGGTAGGTACTGTTCACAAGGTTTTCAGAGCCCCTTTCCTGAAAATGATGCATCTGGAAACAACATAATTATTAACTATGGTTATTGACCTCAGCTACACAGACCATTGGTAATATTAGTGACACAAACCAACTCATAGCTACACAGACCAAACTCGTACTTTAGCTGCACAGACCAACCACAAACATTAGCTGCACAGAACAACTGCTAACTTTAACTGCATAGACCATTGCTAATGTTAGCTACACAGACCAACCTCCTACTTTGGCTACACAGACCAACTTCTAACGTTAGCTACACACAACAACCACTAAGATTAGCTGCACAGAACAACTGCTAACTTTAGCTACACAGACCAAACATGAACTTGAGCTACACAGACCATAGCTAATGTTAACTACACAAACCAATTGATAGCTTCACAGACCAATCTCCTACTTTAGCCACATAGACCAACTGCTAACCTTAACTACATGGAACAACTGCTAATGTTAGCTACACAGACAAACCGCTAACGTTAGAGGTAATTAGAGGTAGTCAAAAGTAATCAATAGTAATCAAGTTACATTACTTTGATATGATTACACTTGAATTAGGTTAAAGACTACACTTTTTCACAGGTAATTAGTAATTGTATCGGAATAGATTGTTAAAGTGCTGACAAAGCCTGAAGCAGAACTGCAGCTCAGCATTTTTTACTTCAACTTCCCTTCATAGCACGTGTGTCTCCTTTCTGAATATTCCATCCTTTGTTTTCTCAGCAGTCGGCGTGGCGCGGGGACATTCTAACCTTTTTTTATTCCTCTGTTTTCATTAAAACATCCATGGAGAGGAGAGGCAAAACGCTGCAAAGCTCCTGCAAACCTCGGCCAATTATCTGTGTTGCTTCACGGAGCTCAATGCCAACAGCAAGTGACATTTCACTCAAACCACCAACACACACATACACATACACATCTGGGACATATACAAACCTACACATGCACATAAACATGAGCCGGGAGGTAAACCCACCCACACACATACTCACATACTGTACAGACATGACGCACATGCAGCTGTGTCCTGAGGTACATACATTATGTACAATACACACACAAAGATGCACTTGTGTCTTAGTACACACATGAACACATTCCACACAGACAGAAAGTGTAAAAGAAGGGATTAAGAATTAATTTGCTTCCTATTTAGCAGTGTGGCTCATATCAAAGAGACAACTGGCTTTGTCTACAGACTGCTGTAGGCTGCAGGGCTGATTGGTCTAAATTGGCCCTGTGACAGCTGTGGGTGAGTGTTCGCGTCTGTGTGTGTGTGTGTGTGTGTGTGTGTGTGTGTGTGTGTGTGTGTGTCTGAGGGCCTTATCAGTCTGTGGCAATAAAGTGTGTGATGTGTTGAGGCTGGGGTCACAGTGAAAGGACTTTTCTGGTTATCAGCATTCACAATGCCACAGCAGACAAGCCGTCCATACACAATGTGACATGAAGAGTGGGACAGACACAGTCAAATCAGTGCAGTGCTTGTGTTTCTCAAAAGGAAGACTACATTTCCCATAAACCTCATGACTTGCTGTCCTGATTTTCTGGTGTCTTTGGGTACAGTTAAATGAAATGTGTATTTTTCCCTTTTGTGTAATCTAATAGGCAGAAATTAAATATAATATCCATGTTTTCATTACTGAAAATAAGAATCATTGTGTTTTCTTTACCTTAGAATGAGCCCTTTGTATGAAGGGCCGACATCTTGCTCTGCCATGTTTCTACGGTAGCCCAGACCAGACAAACCAAACACTAACTCTATGTATGTCCTTTCGTGTTTTTTCATGAAAGGAAAACTTCACAGCCACTGAAGTTTCTCCTGTACGCTTGGAAGGGGAGGGTGAGATGAAATGTTTTCATTCTGCAAGCTCAGTGCTAGAGATCACTAAAGCCCACACACTGGTCCTTTAAAAAAGGTCAACACAGAGGCATGGCAACAAATCACGAGACATTGCTTTTGTAATAGCTGCCAGATATTGACATGAATGATTTGTAAAAATTGTCGACAAAAACAAAACAGAACAAAAGAATGAATGTCTTTCTATTCAAATCCAGAGGATGAAGTCATGTTGCAGATTTGCTTTTTAATGACAGTTTTTTTTACAAGGTATTTGTAAAAGTTTTGTGCATGAAACATGGAGCTTAAATAAGTAAAAAATATTATTCACCATCTCAGAAAATCCAGCACTAATATTTAAGTTAATTCTTGCAAGGAAGGCATTAATAACTTAATAAAATATGACATAAATTGATATTTAATTGATATATTGTTTTAATTTGTTTCTGTATTTATTTATCTTTGTATCAAGTATTCATTTATTTTCCCATTTTATTTATACAATTATTCATTTTTAAATGTATTTATTTATGCATTTATATATGTATTTATTTTCCCTTTGCATTTATTTCCTCAAGCTTATTTTTTTTTAATGTATCTTCTGTTTACATTTCACAGTGCATTTCTGCTTCATTGTCAACCCTATGATACAGTCTTTGAGTCCTCTTATCTGTCAGAGTGCATAGATTTACTATAAATGTCTGTCACAATGAAATCTTAGTATTGAAAGTCACTGCATGAAGACAAATTAACTAGGCAGGAAGTCCACACTGTCAATGCAAGAAACTGTGAGGCTGCAACATTGAGATTTGACCAGGGTTTTGTCGAGGCTGACTTTCAGGGGACCTTTCTATTAAAAAAGAAGAGGAAGAATATTTGGCCAAATCCATGGCCTACATATTTTCCAATTATCATTTGAGTAACTCTTTAGAATTTCTATTTGGTGAAAAAAAGAGGTTTTGTTTTTTTTTGAAAGATCTAATTGATAAAGTCATGCAGCACATTTCCTGCAAAATCTGAATCAGCTGGACACAAAGTACTGTGAGTACAGCACAGAAACCAGGAGAGAGCACTTATCTCCTCAGTGATGTTTACAATAACAACATGGCCATTTTAAATATGATATTAGAGAGGTACATGACAAGTAGAGAAAAGAAATGACAAAGGGAATGCAGAGATGAAGAAAGTGCAGGAACAAATACCAGTAGAGAAAAAAAGTATCAGCTGAGAGGAGGATAGGGAGAGAGGACTGGTTGAAATTGGGGGCAAGTGTAAGGCGAGGAGGAGGAGGAGGAGGGGGAGGAGGAGGGAGGAGGAGGAGGAGGAGGAGGAGGAGGGAGTGGAGAGGAGAAGCATGGCTTCAAAATATAACAGCGATGGTGCTCCTACTGAGAGAAGGTACATAGAAATGGAATAAAAAATGGAGGGAGGGAAAAGGAGTGGCATACACCTGCAAGTGAGGTATAACTGGGGTTAGAGCAGGACTAATACACTGTGTCAGTGTCAGTCTAGTCAGTGAATAGGATTGTGCGTTCTATTTTGGTCAATAAAAATGGGACATTTGCTATTTGGTAGCCTTTAGTGTGAACAGATTGCACCAAAGTGTATATGATATTTCCTTGAGTATCAACAGTTTTGATGGGTAAACAGTGACCCTCACAGAAAACCCCCAGTATCATTTGATCTCTACTTTCTTCAGACCTCGAAGACACTGCAGTGCTTTATCTTCCTACTGTCTAGACAGCAGACTGTAAATAAACCACTTTTCTCTTCTCCAGTCAGAACCTCTTCCATTTCTTTAGTATTTTCTTTTACAAGCAAATAGACGAACAGGTAGAGAAGCAACATAAAGAAGAACAGTGTCTTGGTCGAATTCTAATAGAGACATTGACTGAGAGGAGTAGAAGACGATTGTAGGGAGAAAACAGTTTCGGAGGTGAAGGACTAAGAAAAGGAAAATAAAAGGTCCAACCAGAAGACACAATTTGACAGAAAATTGGTCCTCAACAGGTCCTCACACTTGTTTAAGTTTAGGCACCAAAACTTCTTGGTTATGTTGGGACTGGCATGCCAGTCGTCACGCGGTTAAGTTAACTTATGTTACTAATAATTTAGCATTTCTTATAATGAAATTATGTTCAAGTCTCCAGTTAAAAAGGGCTAAAATACTGCTGTGAATAACTTAGAATGGTCCTACAGTGACACTGATGCATTTTGGCCAAACTGCTGCCCTCACTGGGGAGCAGAAACCTTAACAGCATTACTCACCTCCAAAAGTGAAAATTTGTGGATTTATTGATTTTTCATTTTCTGTCCTTTGGGAGTAAAGTATAAGAAGAGCTCTGTCCTGAAACTGGAAACAAAAATTACCAAGAGTGATCACATCATCAGGGGGAAAGCTGCTTCACTGACAGCTTCTCTGGACTAATGGCATGTTTTTGTTTTTTTTTTCTCCCTCACAGCTGCAAGCTTGTTTTGTTTGGGTAGATAACATCACAAGAAAAAGAAGGTCAGGTTACAAAGGTCACGGATCTATGAAATTATATAAAGGTTGTTAAGTCAGAAAAAAGAGGGATAAAAGGGAACCTGCGAGGAAAACAGAAGAAAAGAACAACACGTACAGCACATGTATGTAGCAGGAGATGGGGGAGAAGTGGATATGTGCACAAGTATACTGTACAAGTACCGGCAACAAAATGTACTAAAAGTAAAAGTACATTATAACTGGCCCCTTTCAGAATAAAATACATGTTGTTATTGAATTACAGTCAGTGATGCATTCAAGTTAAAACACCATTTGAATGTTGCATCAGGTAAATGTGGGGATAGTTTGAGCATAATTTGTTGACTATATTTTGCAATAATGATATGAATTTTAAAGTAACTAGTAACTTTTAATTTCCAGTTTGGTTTGGTTTTAGAGTCGGTTTTCTAATTTCAGTTTAGTTTTTATTGTTTAAACCTGTTGGGTTTTAGTTTAGTTTTTATTAGTTTCAGTGTTTTAGTTTCTTTTTGTTATGATATGAGGGACATTTGTCAGGGGCAAGATTTCAGACTTTAACACTTTGTGAAGTCACCTGACTCATACTGTAGTCATGTAGACATATCATCTACATGCACCAAGACTAAAACTAAAGACTTATTTTTTAATTTCATTTTCTACTCTAGTTTTTAATTTTTATTTCAGTGTACTGAAATGTTTTCCCACACCTAGGTGTAGTTTTTAGTTTATTTTAGTTAACTGTGGGGGCAGATTTGTCCACTTGAGTGGTCATATTTATGTTTTTCAATTTCACAAAGACATCATAACCACTGATAAGTTTAACGATATCCCACAGTGGGATGTAATTTCTTACCGGTTAAAGAAGCACGTGAAGTCTGACAGAGACAGGAGAGTAAAATAAGTCAAAACTGAAGTTTTTCCACTTTGATTTTCTGCTCTTATTTCTCTTATCAAAGAGTCTGCTGTAGCTGACATTCTGATTAGATCTCAGACACCATGGTTATTTTCCAGCCCAGAGGCAATGCCTGGGATGTGTGTGTGTGTGTGTGTGTTGGTGTATTTATGTGTGTATGTGAGCATGAATCTCATGCATTCGGTGCCCTGTTGAGCCAAGATTGGGTGAGTAGCCTTTTGATGAGCAGAGAGATTGTTATATCCTCAGACGCCTCAAAGATGGATCTATCCTTCATCTTCTATCAGGTGAGGGGAAGAGCTCTCGCTGTGACACACATCATATTGTGTGTCTGTGTTTGTGTGTGTCTGTGTGCAGTAGCAGCTGTTGAAAGGTTTTAGCACGTCATGAAATACTTTGTATTTTCTATCGATACTTTAGTCCTCTACCTTCACGCTTCTTAATGCACCTTTTAACATATCTTCATTACCAGAGATACGACAATAGCAGTTATTTTGTGAAAAGAATCGTGCCGTTTATTTTCTTTCCTTTCACTGTGCAGCCCCGTGTTGTATAATGACCTTGATACCTTGATGTCTGCTAAATTACTTATTATGTGTTTGAGAAAATAAGATTTTTATCAGTAATAGTTTGCTGCAAATATCTGAGAAGGAAGAGTCACTGTGGCAGAAGATCACCGTGCTAATGACTGAACTGCCAACAAATGCGCAAAACTATCTGTGACAGAACTTTGCACTTAAAACAGAAAAGACAAACACGAGATTAAACTTGATAAAGCAACTCAATAGAAATTGACATTGATAATTGAATCCAAATCCATTTATTCATCACACATAAAATGCCAAACATTTAGAGATTCCAGCATTAAAATGCCCTGATTTATTATGTTTTATCATTACCAATTGAATTTATCTTGGTTTGAAACTGCTGATCAGACAAAACAAGATCATTGAAAATGTCACCTATCGCATAAGAAAAGGCTGATGGAACAGCAAAATTCAAAAAAATTCTGTAAATTATTTGCCTTAGGTGTTTTTTGCTCTACAGTTAATGTTGTAATGGGAGATGGAGAACAGCTGTTCTGAATAAGTTCTCATGTAGCAAACACTGAGAGAAGAAGAAGGTGAAGCTGTTTCCACTGTCGACTGTCCAATGAAAGAATAACCACAGCTCACCCAACTGAAAATAATTCCTCAAACCTTTGTCCATTTTTCTCTGTGTCCTCTTGTTCTTTGATATTTTGTTTGCAGTTCGCAACCTTGACTTCATCTACTCTGACATTTCAAACGTTTGCTTCAAATTTGCTTGACAGTTAGATAAGCACAGGGCTAATGATGGTGGGGAAAAAATTATTAAAGGTTCCCCCAAGACCTGTTTCAAGGCTGACCCTGATTGGCTTCCATAGTTGTCACAAATTACACATCTATCAATCTACAATTGATAGAAAAATTGATACAAAATCTACAATTATCAAACTCAGATTTTTCACCGTTAAAGAACTTTATTGTCATTGTGCAAGCACCACAAAATTGCAATTGCATGACCTTGGAATGGTGCATTTTATTAAGATTCACACATATTTACAAAGAAATATTTAAGAAATTAAAGAAAACAGCAGTAAAAAGTACAGAAAAGTACAAACAAAACAAGCAATATAAAGTATGAAATACAATCAAATATACAAAATAGAAAAATATCTAAATAAATATAGGTGTATTTTGTATTCAATACACCTTTTTCAATACAATTCAATATTTCTGTTGAGTTTCCATCACTTTCATTTGCATTGTTGCCTCTGAAATGAATGAAAAAGGGAAAAACCTTGGTCGCCATAAATATACAACAAAATACAAGTAACAAGGATACAAAAGCGCTCATATGAAGGATATATGTATAGCAGATGTTTCTGTCTTTAGCAGATGAGTGTGAAAAAAAAGCTTTCTACACAGTGAGGCTCAAACATCCCAGGCAACTGACATTGGAGAGGGACTTTAATTTATCAATTAAATGTTCATGTTAATCCCAGCACTGGCTCAAGTGTGTGAGATTTAGCAGCTGAGTGAGTTATTACAACATTATTGAGGTGATGGATTTGTGCTGGATAGAGCACCCACAGACGGAGCAGGAAATCAAAAGTAGACTGGATGGAAGGAAAATAAGTGTCAAAAACAAGTCTTTACTCATGACCGTGCCTATTTTCAGATTGTGAAATCTTGGCAGATTCAGAACTTAACTGGTCTGTTAAGTTTTTCCATCACTTATATAGGACAGAAAATAGTGGCACAGCTGAGGGTTTTTGGCTGCCAGAGCAGCTAATTCAACTGACAGACATAAAATCCTAAAAGACTTATAACACGATTACCACAGGCTGGTGGTTAGTATTAATTTCAAGCTCTACTTGCAATATTTTGATATTTAATATGTGTGATGGCTGCCAGGAATTTCCCAAGTCAACAAGCTTCCGTAACATGACAGTGTAACAGCCAGCAGAGCAGAGGATCAGACAGAGCAGCCTGTTGACACTCTCTGGCTGCTGCGGTAATAAAGCCGAATGATGGCAAACAGCAAGACACAATTTCAGCTCAGCGATGGAAAATAAAGCTGTGTAATGAAAGCACAGATGTAATCTGTACACTGTCTGCAGAGGGAGAGACAGCACAAGAAAGATTGAGGCGCAGGGAGAGAGTCATTTCTTCAGATCGATAGAGAGATGAAAAAATTTGTTAATAGCGCAGTTTTGGTGACAGCGAGTGTTGCTATTGTTGCTTTTTCTCTGGGAATGCATGATTCATCAAAACTGTGTTTTTTCCCTTCTTCCTGCTTTGTCACACTGTTCCTTCTTCTGGATGGAATGCATGGAATGGTGCAGACATGACATTTAATTAAGATTTTAGTATTTAGTTAGTATAATAAACCAGTCAGGCACAGAGCTGTTGATAGAGACATAGTAATCTCAACATTAGATGAAAATGTTCTAACTCTAAACAAGAGAGAGAGCAATATTTTCAATAAAGAGTGTATCTGCACTCTCCTAAGCAGCTGTGTGAGCCAAAGAAAACACAATAGCCCTGATTTTGTTGCAAAGTAAAAAGAAAAAAATAGGCACCATAGTTAGTCAGAGATAAAAAGCCATAATTACGGGATAACATTGTAAAATGAAAAGTCTTAACTAAGATGAAACATCATAATAATGAGATAAAAAAGTTAGAATTGAGATGAAAAGTTATAATAATGAGATAAAATGTCAATTATGAGATAAAAAGATGAAATTGTGAGATAAAAAGTTAGGATTGAGATGAAAAGTTATATTTTTGAGGCAAAAAGTCAACAAAGCATAGCGCACAACAGTGTTTGGATTTTCAGTTCTTTCCCATAATGAATATTTTCAGTATCGTTTTATCTGTCAACCATTTTCTCCAGTAATTGATTACTTATTTGGTTCATGAAATGTGAGAAAATGTTTTTAAAAAAATGTTGATTAGTGTTTCCCAAGATGGCGTCCTCAAATGTCTTGTTTTGTCCACAACCCAAAGATATTCAGTTTACTGTCAGAGAGGAGGAAAGAAACCAGAAAATATTCATATTTAAGAAGCTGGAATCAGAATCAGAGATGTGGGCATTTTTTCTTAAAACATGATTAATTGATCATCACAATGGATGCAGATTAATTTAATTGTTGATTAATAATAGATTTATTGTTGCTGTATTTCATGTTTGATGTTATTTTGTCTAGCTGTTCCTTTGTTGTGTGCAATTGATTGATTGATTGATTGATTGATTGATTGATTGATTGATTGATTGATTGATTGATTGATTGATTGATTGAAATTTCCACCCAGTGAAGCATTTTTTCACTGGAGGTCATGATAATGACTTGTCAGCTGTGTGTGCACTGTGCATGGTAGGATATCTTTCTTTATTTTAAAATCATAATCCTAGTGATAATCCTAATTTTTACTGAACATACAGTATCTGTAATGTGTTTACATGTGTAATGGGATACAGTTACCTTCTTCTTGTATCCATGATAAAACTGAAGTGTGGACTGAGCAGTGATCAGCTGTCAGCAGGCTCAGTGTGCTGATTTAATGTTATAATGTTTGGAAACAACCTGTCCTCTGATCTGTGGTTTTATTGTCTGGTCTCATATTGTATTACACTGCACAGAAACAGATTACATCATTATTTACCCTCCCTCCTCCATCCATTATTTTGTCCTCCTCTCACTTGTGTAGTTACTCCTCTGTTTGTGCGTCCTTCCCCTCTTTTTGCTTTTCCTCTCTGTGCTTTTAGTAGCAATATATGGGTCAGTCAGCTATGATGAATTAAAACTATGTGCGTGTGTCTGTGCGTGTGTGATATATTACAGCATTGTGTACGTGTGTGTGTGTGTGGTATGTGTTTGATATATTAAAACAGTGCGTGCGCTGCATCCATCTCAGGCAGCCGTTCTGTGCCGGCTATAAATCACCATCAGTTTCAGCGTCACATCCAGGAAACCTGACAGTAGATGCCACACCACAGCGCCAGGACGCAGGGTGTGTGTGTGTGTGTGTGTGTGTGTGTGTGTGTTTCAGGGTGTGGGGAGGCCACCAGCTTCTATGCTAATACTGTAAACCTCACTGGAGGAGGAGGTAGAATATGGGCTAAATGATCTACATTTACAACCAAGTCACACAGTTAATGGTGTAAAATCTGAATTCTAACTATTTTATTCTGTGATTTTTAAAGTATTTCAATTCCAACGTCTAAAACACCTTTTATTGACAGAGATAAGTTTGTCGTGGAGAAATTAGAAGCATGAAATAAAATATGGGTGTGTGTAATCTCCAAAGAATTACTGGAATGCTTCATTATAATGAGAAACATTAAGGAGGATTGAGGAAGATAGAAATGATCAGATAGAGGACACTTTTAAATTAAAGGATTCCTGCAGTGTTCACAAAGAACCATGTTCTGATTGACTTTCATCTTTAAAGCTTTAGTAGAACAGGGTCTTAAATGTATTCTACAGAAGAATATAAGGGTTTAACTTAATGGATGGAAGAGCAGTCTTCTTAAAATAAAAACTGTGCTGTCTGGAATTCAAAAAAGTGGGTCCCTACAGATTATTTCCATAAGGAGGGGCAGGAAAGAGACAGTGATTCATGAAGAATGAGACGAAGAAAGATACTTTGAATCCTGAGCATTTTTTATTACTTAAACTTTAGGAATTTAGGTCTTCATTCTAAGTAGGGGTGGCTGATTCTATATTTTGTAGGTCTGATTTTTCCCCCAAAAATTGACTTTGTAGAATTGATGCCCACGATTAGTCTTTACTCATTATAGAAAAAAAAAAAATTTAAAAAAAAAAATACAATTCCCAACAAGTTAGATG
Source organism: Lutjanus campechanus (assembly GCA_027495735.1). Classification (NCBI taxonomy): domain Eukaryota; kingdom Metazoa; phylum Chordata; class Actinopteri; order Lutjaniformes; family Lutjanidae; genus Lutjanus; species Lutjanus campechanus. Next base: position 16,727 of record JAJHUR010122652.1, on the reverse strand, counting down.
ATCAAGAAAGATACTTGGAATCCTGAGTTGTTTTTTTTATTTTTAAACTTTAAGATTTTTTTGCTTGTTTGTTTGTGTGTTTTTTGTTTTTCTAAGTAGCTGTGCATGATTCATTAGTCTGTGGCTCTGAACTGTTCCCAAAAATAAATTTCCTAGAAAGTTGTCCAGAATTATTCACCACTCATTATATAAAAAAAAAAAAGAAAAGTTCCCAGAGAGAAATATGATAAAGAAAGATATTTGGAATCCTGAGCATTTTTTGAAATTCTTAAACTTTAAACTTCAGGTCCTCATTCTAGGTAGGGGTGGAAGATTCATTTTGTTGTGGGTCTGAATTTTTCCCCAAAATTAATTTCCTAGAAAATTGCCCATAATTAGTTGGTACTAATTATAGAAAAAAAAAAAGAGAGATAAAAATCCTGAAAAAGAAAGTGTGGTTTGCACCCAGCTAAATATTTATTCGTTATTTTATTTTCAGTCATTATTCTCTTATCATTCTCTTTCTCTCTTCCCCCAAACAGTGGAGGCAGATGGCTTCACACACAGATCCTGGATCAGCTGGAGGTTTCTGCCTGTCAAAATTGTCTCTGTCTCTTTCTCTGTATCCGGATTCAAGACCAGAAGTGGGCGTGGTTTATATCCAAAGTTATAATTAATTGTGCATTTTATTTTCTAACTTAACTCTCTATGACATGACTTTTTTCACTTTTAGGGGAAAAATATCACCCCATTTTGGGGATCTTAGGGGCCCCTGATAATATATCCATCATTAAATTTGACTCCTCCACCTCCCCTAACCAGATTTTGTTTTGTGCTACGAGGGTACTAAAACTAAAAGGTTTTCTATAGTGAATTTTATTACAGTACATTGAAAAATATTGATATTTGATGCCATATTCGATATCACTGAAATAAACTGACATCAAATTTTATTAAAAGCTAAATATAACACGGCTATAGAATGAGAACAGATGTTCAGCCTGAGTAAATGAGATGAGTAACAAAAAGAAGACACACTGTGAGTAAGTGACAGGAGTTGGGACTGTGTGGCCACTGCAGGGGTCTGAGTGTCAGCTCACTGTTGGAAACAAGTGAGAGCGACAACGTGCAGCTGGTAGCAGAGTATCAACGCTGTGAAAAATGAGTACTGAAAGTAATTCAAATGGACATGTTTCAGTATTTTGATATTTTTGACAGCACTAACATGAAGAATGATTAGTTGGTTGGATTTGTTTACTGTTTTGACTTTAAATCTTATTCTTATGATTAATTGGAGCCGTTTGTGGTTTATTTTTGTTCTTGTGTCCATTTCCTGCAACTGTCAGTAAATAGTAAAGTAAAAACATTGACTCTGGTCATAATTATGTACCTGAGCATCTCCACACTTTGATATGATATTACCTGAACAAAAATGGCCTAAAAGTACAATGTTGCCCTGAGGCAACAAACAAAAACACACAGTTTTGATATATAAATAATAAGAGAATTATTGTTTAAACAGTCAAGCATGCTTCTTTACATATCATTGTCTCATTGAAAATATACTTCAATTTAAACATAATAAAAAGTCATTTTTATCTGATAAATTGGTGGCACTGTGCCCTGCAGCTTTACTTCCTGAAAGGATTGCTCCCCCCTGAGACAAAAGGCCACACCCACTTCAGAGCCTCTTTTTATTGGACATGGTTGTGTCTTGTGACATTATGTGTATTGTTTTTATTTGAGTAAATTAACGTGGTGGTGTGAGGGCCAAAAAGTTTGTTGCCTGAGGGCAACACCATGCCTTAGAGGGGTAAGATTCATTGGCAATGCAATTACTACACCTACGAAGCATCAAAATGTGAAATATCACCATATAATTAATTATGAAATATATTTACACATGTTTTATGAACAGTCTGAACCCCCCCACCACCTCCCATTTAACTGGGGGATATTGACAAATCAGAAAATGAAAAAAAAAAAGTTTTATAAATCAAAAGATTCTGTTTTACATTTGAAATAGAACTACAGATCTATAAATATAGAAAAAATATTCTTCCGTTGAAGGCAATAATCTTGGTGCATTAAATCTGTGACTGATTAATGTAGGTGCAACCTTTTTTAAAGGGACAGTTCACCCTAAAATTAAAATTCAGTCAATATCTACTCAACCTCATGCCAGTTGAAGGTCAGGTTTAATTTTCAAACGTAAAACAGCAAAACATAAAATGCGTGCACACCATCTGAACTGTGTGTGTGTGTTGTGACTGTGTGTGAACGCCATGTCGGGGCTTTAGGAGACTTGGATTATGCCAGATGAACAGTATGGCAGGGTGGATGAACATTTTATGGGGTTTCTTTTTGTTATTGTGTTTTTCCTTTTGAAAACTGGTCACCATTCACTTCCACCGTTTGGGAGATTGTACGACGCCTTCAATTGCCATGAGCTAGATAATGACTGAATTTTCACTTTTGGGTGAACTATCCCTTTAACTATACTGCGGTCATCATAGAGCTGTCTTTTTCTGAATAGTAATGAGCAACTTTGTATAGAAGAAATATCTGTTTGCAGGGATTATTTGTGCTTTCCAAAATAATGTATTTGGATTTGGGTGCATCCCATCATTGTGTCATATTAAGTTCACAGCGTTGCCTAAAATGATGTAACACAGCAACAGTAAATATTGTCCTATCACTCAGCCCTGATTTGTAGGTTAAATTTAGCAGCATGTGTAGCATGCTTAATCTGCAGAGGTCCCGGTGAGTGACACCATAGACTGGGGTTATATTTGTTAGCTCCTGAACGTACATTTGTTTTTCATAGGTAATTTTAAATAATGCAACACTGAATTTCCTCATGACTCAGCATCATTTATAATAGGTAAAAAAAATAGGAAACAAAGATACAGGGTTGTGTTAAGGCTGCTTGAGAAAGTCAAAGGTGAACGTAACACACAGCGATTGATCGAGCAGTGTTAGATAATGTTTCATGCTTTGTTAGGTAGGAGTCAGTAATGTCAGGTCATGCATATTTGTCATTGGGCGATTTTAAAATACCTACAGAGAGGAGAGTATAATAACCTACACTGTAACACAAGGAGAGTGTAATCCAAGCTTTAGTGCACAAATTGTACACAAAACGTCAAAGACATCCTCTAATCTGAGAATGGCTTTCCAATCCCGTAAAAGGGTTTTTAGTGTTATTTCATTGTGTAAAAACACTGACACACACACACACACACACACACTCACACTGGAACACCTCAACACCTGGTCTGTATGAGATGGCAGTTGGTCACAGATGTGCCCATCTGGCCTCCACTCTAAGTGTGTGTGTATGTGTGTTTATCTGCATGCATGGGTCTGACTTTGTGTGTGTGTGTATGTGTAAGAGAATGCCCTAAAAGAACAGTGAGTCCTAGAACAGAGCGGGATCACTCCACATTAGTAACCTCCTGAAAAACACCTGGGGGCTGGATTAGGGAGTACAAGCATTTTAGCAGGAAAAAAAAGCGGGGAAATGTGCGATGAGATTGTGTTGTTGGGGGTGTTAGTGGTGTCAGGGAGAGAGAGATAAAGGATGCTCACAGAGAGAGATACAAACACAGTGAAGAGAGACACAGGGACTGTTTGTGGGTCACTGTGGCAAACGTGTACATGCTTAAAACAAAGACTTAAATGCTGTAATAATCATTCAGGTCACTGAGGTCGTGTCGTAAATGTTTTGTTATGAAGAATTTCATACTAGAATGACTTCCAAACTCTATTATCTCTCAGGATAAATACCAATATCATGTTAAATTTCTAAAGAAATTGTGATTAGGATGCTTTTGGAGCACTGCACAGATTCAAACCAAAGATTCTGCTGTTGTACAAAGATGAAGATACAGAAATATACTCCCTCCATCTCGTTCGAAGAAACTCCTCATGGCTCACATCACGTTAAAGGGATCGTTTGTCCACATGCTGATGCTGCTACCTGCTGCTCAGTTTGTCCGACAGGTCCCAGCTGTCACTGACTGAGGCCTGAATGAGCAGGACCCATGTTAAAGTCGCTTGTTTCTGTTCCTCACAGTAAAATGTTTCGGCTCCATTTACTGCTGTTCATTTTAATCTGGCAAGCAACCAGCTGGCCTCAGATCAGTGTTGCCCCTCCTGCCAGGGGCAGATCAGGGTATCAGAACCGTAACCCCCCTCTGTGCAGCTCTATTGTCTTTATTACCCTCATGTCCGTCTGCAACCTCCTCTTTTATTCTGTCCCGTTGGTGCCTTCCCCTTCCTCTGTCCTTCATCTCCTTTTCACCAGGTCAGAACCACTTTTTCTCCTCCATCTTTTCTTCCATCATCCTGTCCTCCCTCCAGCGTTTCCCATTATTCTCCTTATTCCCTTTATTCCTTTCATCCTTTTTGTTAAGCACTGCAAACCCCTTCCTCTTTCCCTTTGTTTTCATTCTCATCTCTCCTCTTCCTCCTCCCTTTTTAACCTCCATCCATTCTCCCTTCTGTCGTCTTGCTGCGTGCGAGGTCGACCCCTCCGTCTGGCTCTGGCTCTGTAGAGGGGGTGGAGGAGGAGGAGGAGGGTGGCACCGCCTCGCCCTCCTTCGCTCGTTATCTCATTAAGATGGCTGTCAGAGCACACTGCGATTACTGAAGTCGCCACGCCACTACCCCGCCCTGCCTGTGTGTGTTTGCATGTGTATATGCTCACAATATGGCTAATCATACTGTGATAACAATGTGTGATATTTACATTTTTTGGATCAGAATGACATATTTCCCAAGATTTTTACTCATCATCACATCATCATGACTAATAAATTAATTAACTAATTATTCGGCTCTAAACAAATCCTCATTATCATCATCATCATCATCCTATTGGGAGCATTCTATAAAACATTTACTGGGCAAAATATGAACCAAGCTCCAATGTTTATGAGAAAGTACTGTCTGAGTCTCTATATTGATCTATACTTTTAGCAACATTTACATTGCCTCTTGTACATCGCTATAATATCAGGTTATATTAGTAGAGTGAAACATATCATCATATACATAAAATATATGTTATAAAACTTGATATAGCCAGAAGCACTTGCTCTTTACAAGCTGTTTGCCAGTGATTAGCTCCCACAGTCTCCCGCTCCTCTTAAACTTCTATGCTATAATATGAGCACATATTTCTTGCAGTTAGTTGCATCTTTGACAACATAATAGTGAATAAACACCATTAGTTTGTTGAATAAAACATATATAATACCCACTTCATGATCATCCACTCTATGTATGTACAGTATAGTCATTCAATATTTATCTCTTTGCACTATTGTTCATAATTTAATTCCAAAACACTTGACTTGTATATAGACTTTTATTTATGTTGTCATTATTTATTCTTTACCTTTATTTGTTCAGTTTTGTTTCTCTTGTTCATATCTGTATGTCTGTATGAGTACAATGAGAACAGTCAAGTATATTACATCTGTACACACACTTGGTTAATAAAACTGATTCTAATAGGTGATTCAGTAAATAATAACTGGGCATTATATTATATGTTAGTTAAGGAAACCTTCAAATGCGCTGTGAGCAAAGTACAATATATTGTCAGTCTGTGGTAAAGTGTGATGGCAGGATAAAGACCGTACTTATGAGCCAGTCAGGGGAGATGAGCTAGACTGAATGCAAAGCAAAGCTTGTTAGACCTCCAAATTTAAAAAGATCATCTCTGTCAGGGGAGTTAGAGTCAGAGGTGACACTAAGTACAAATACTTTGTTACTTTGTTACAAATACTTTGTTACTGAGCTTTGTTACTAATCCTAACCCTTATTTGAGTTCTTTTACTCCCTACACTGGAACACAAATATTTGTACTTTCTTCTCCTTGCATTTTCAAAACAGGCCCATGACTTTAGTTTTAAAGATGAATTATGGGTTATTTTTATTTTGCATCCTGTAAAACATCAAGACAATGATGACAATGACAAAATATAAAAGATGATTCCTTGGTGCGTCCATCAGTGCGTATCAAGCATGACAAGATGAAAATGACAGTGAGCTGAAAAATTTATAACAAGCCAAGAAAAAAAAATAACATAAAAGACGTAACAAGACAAACAGTGATGCAACAAGATGAAGAAAACAACAAGGCAAAAAACGACATAAAAGATATAAAAGGCAGTAACAAGAAAAAAATGATACAAAGGAAGTAACAAGACAAAAAATTATCTAAAAGACGCAACAAGACAAAAATGACATAACATGACAATAAAGACAACAAGATGAATAACGACATAGAAGACGTAAAAGACAGGAGTAAGATGAAAAAGGTGCAACAAGACAAAAAACGATGGAACAAGACGAAAAAGACATCAGATCAAACAGATAGACAGGGACACTCGATCGTGGAGAAAAGGTGAGGCTCAGTTAGCTTTGCACGGAAACAGTCAGTAGAAATGTCCAACAGGGGACGGCTTTTTATTTTTATACTTTGAGGACATTTCAGAGCCTATATTTTTTCACTCTTACTGCAGTAAACAAGTTGAATCAGTACAAAAACAAGTATCTGTACTTCTACTTGAGTACAGAATGTGTGGACTTTGGCCACCTCTGATTAGAGTGTTAATGTGTTTCTTGTGTGTGCAGGATGAACCACATCATGTGTGATGTAGTTGAAGCTTTGGTGATCCAACACATGCCAGATGATGGTTCAGGAAATGAACATAGATATAATATATAAACATATTTTATCTTTAAATGTGACAATTATTCATGATGTAGCAGTCCCCTACAAGCAAAAACTCACTAATTCAATATAAACATCATTAAACATCCTATTTAATCATGCAGATAGTGTGACACACAGTCTGTTTTAATATATCATGGCAATTCATGAATGTTTGTATTGATGATATGCAGCCTTGGAATTGAATTTTAAATTAATTACCTCACGCTCAAAGAATATTTCAAACTCACAAAAGATTGCAGCCGAATGGGTCTTTAACTTCCATTTCAGGATTTAGAGGCAGTGATAACTCTGAGCGTGTGGGTTCGGAGCCAGAGCCTCGACTGAGTCAGCGGTTCATTGCAGGTCTGATCTGGTTATACAGAGAATACAGGCAGCTCAGAGAAAAGCGTCGCAGAAAGAATGAGATGGAGAGCTTGATGAAAGAGATTTATTTTGGGTTGAGATTTGATAACCTGTATTCACTCTTCCCTCCAATGTCCTCAGCCAGGCTCTGCAGATGCCGTGTGCTGCTTCTCTTTTTTTTTTCTCTCTCCTCTTTCATAATTTCTTTTCAATCAGTTCCACCTGCCTTCTGTGATGGCGCTGAGATAAAATATTGGGCCGCCTCGAGCCTCTAAAGTGGTTTATCGCCATAGAGACATGGTACAATTCTGCACTAAGGCCTGAGATCAAACACAGAAGAACCTCTGCGTACAAAAGTTATATCAAAGAATCACCGCAGCCGGTTGTTCCACCAAACCACCGGACTAATGCAGCATTCACGTCACATGGACGGCTGTTCACCTCATCTTTAAAGTTTAATGCCAAGACGTATTCAAGACAGGTGCTTTGTGTTTGCTGCAGATGAGGGCGCTGCATTCATGTCAGATGTGGGGGGAGTGATGGGGGAGTATGCGGGCTTGTTTAATTATTAGAGCTTCAACAATTAATCGATTAAATCAATTTAATACCTAATTATTTTGATAATCAATTAATCGTTTTGAGTTATTTTTTAATAGAAAATCTTCAGATTCTCTGATTTCAGCTTCTTAAATGTGAACATTTTCTGGTTTCTTTACTCCTCTCTGACAGGAAACTGAATATCTTTGAGTTGAGGACAAAAGGAGACATTTGAGGACGTCATCTCAAGCTTTGAGAAACACTGATTGATATTTTCTGGCATTTTCTAGACCAAACAACTAATCAATTTGTGGAGAAAATGAGTGACAGATTGATAATTAGTGAAAATAATTGTAACAGGAAGGACCTGAAAAATACGTCCAAACATGTGGTGCATTAAGACGTACCTACGGACCTGTGCTTCAACTAACAAGATTGTGACAGGAAACACTAATCGACAGATTAATCAGCGATGAAAACAGTTGTTTGTTGCAGCTCTATTAATTATATTTGTGGAGTTGACCAGTTTTATGAGGCCAAAATGCTGGATCCGACAATTTTAAAGGGCTGTTTAAAGAACTTGGTTAGGGTTAGAATTAGGTTTAGGTTCAGGTCAGGATCAACCTGTTCTCATTCCAGCTCATCAAATATTAAGGTACTATTTAGTGTCTGTATGAGGCGCACTGAGCCATCCATATACTCCAGTGTTACCCCATTCAGGACACTATAGAATGCTGTGGGCATTCAACCTGTTTTCATTGCAGTTCATCAACTATTGATGCTGATTTGAAGTGGTTAATGTTGTGAAACAGTTGCAGTTTGGGAAGGTTTAGGAGCAAAAACCCATTGGGCAGGTTTAGCTGACAAAAGTGCTTGATTTGTATAGGAAAAGACCATTGTTCCGTTCCATTCCATTGCGTTGCGTTACATATACAATGTTATGTACCTAAAAATCTTTAATAACATTTTGGGGCCAGTCACAGGCTGGTCACAGTTCAGGTTAGGCACTTAATCAGGGTTAGGGTAAGGGGCTATTTGTCAATAATGGGTACCCAAGAAAAGCAACATGAAAAAACAGTTGCCACAAGGTCTTGTGTAAGACCACATCAAGGTCTTACTCTATTAATTGGCTTTAAATGAGGCTTGATGTTCACATAAGGAAGTCCTATAGGCTGTTTCAGCTTGGATCTTCACCTCTGGGTAACCAGGGGGCGTGCTAGATGACTAATTCTGTCACCTAATGTTACGTTTTGGCCAGGAAGCTAAAAGCTGTTGGCTAGGGTGGTGAAACATGGCAATAGGGGCGTGGGCATCCTGGTAGCATCAGTAGCATCAGAAGCTATGAGGATGCAATGCATCCTGGTAAATGTAGGCACTGCTGCACAGCTCCACAAGCAGGAGTGTACACCCCCAAATTCTGGTGCCCTTGGCTGCAGAATATAATATGAATTGCCCCACTGATCGTGTGCACATTGGACAAGTGGTTTATTAAGCTGGACATGGCAGCACCTCTAACTTCACCAATCATCACAGCTAATTTAATATTCACACTTTATTATTTCTGTGCTAATGTGAGCTATTTCAGCAACATCAGTTGCAGATAACTGTCGAGACGCTGGCTGCATTCATTCAGCAGCTTTTATTGTAAAGAATAAAAGAAATGGAAGTCTTAGAAAAGATGCTTGGAGAATTGATGCATCTGTAATTGTTAATGACAGAGTTTGATCGTTAATGTCATCTACGTGATTTGCTGTGAAGCCATCAAAATGATGCAGTGTTTGAAAGGCAATAATAGAAAGATAAAAACTAGATGATTTGATTCTTTAATTGTTTCTTTACAATACTGTCTGAGAGCTGAGGTGAATAATATTTTCAAGTCGCAAACTCTGGATATTTCCCATGACTCTTGGAATGAATCATAGTTGGTTTGTTCCAAAGGGGGAATGGTCCAAAGAGCAGGTACAAGTCTTTGAAATAGCTCCAATTCTGAAATGCCAAGTGCATTGATAAATGTATGCCAGAGTTGTTGTTGTTGGCTTATTTATATCCTATTTTGCCTGGATTACACAGGTAATAAGCAATATAGCCCAAATAATTCGCCAACAGCTGCATGTGTCTCCTCCTGATAGAGGCCCAGCTGTGCTTGCTGTACACTCTGCTAAATCAGCCTGATGGCAGGAGCAAAGTGTCAACTCGAGCAGTCTTATCAGCCTAAATCACAAAACAGGGGCCGCAACAGAAAACAACATCCAATCATCACTGCAAGATGTCATAAATCCAAACAATTCGATTCACCTCAGGTGTTTATTTATTGGTTGAATAATGCTGATGAAATAAATAATCAGTATGTTGATGGCAACATAACCACACAAAAAGAACATGTTCAGTTTCAGTTGTGACTGATGGAGTCCTGCACACTTTCAGACTCCACCATTTCTCATATTTATTTTAAACACTAACATTACAGTTTCTTACTTTCCTGTGTTTAAACCTCTCTTCTTTATTTCAAAGATAAATGAAATTACCAATCACAACACAACAAATATAATATAAAGCTTGCATACTTTATTCTTTAAGCCTTTAAAAAAAATTGTCCCTCTTTCTGCAGGCTGTGAGACTCCTACCTTAATCCTCCACACTCCATTATGAAAATACAAAAAAAGACAAAAAACAATGCACAATCAAAATACTCTAGATAACCAATCATACTTGAGAATAATGGGGTGGCACTTAGGGTGGCCAATTAGATTTCCCCCCCCCCCCCCCCCCCCCCCCCCCCCCCCCCCCCCCCCCCCC
>JAJHUR010122651.1:14285-25962 GCA_027495735.1 Lutjanus campechanus | reverse complement strand
GTGTGATGCCCGGGAATAAGGTCATGTATCAAGCTGTATGAGGCTGACTGAGGGAAACCCGAAGCTGAAACAGATCCTGAAAACAGCGTTAAATAGATCAGGCTGCGGTGTCATGGAAGCTGATGGAGGCGTTTTAATGTTGGGTTTAAAGAATTAAAGGAGGCTGAAGGTCAAACAGCTTAAAAAAGAGGAAACACAGAGAGATGGTGAAGGCTGAAGAACCTGCTCTGGTGTGTGGGAAAAAGAGTGACTAAGCACATGGTAGATGGATTTATAGCCACTTTATCATATTATATAAGCCAACTAATATCAGTCATGATATGATGCAGCTGCATTCATACTTGGGAAAGAGATAACTCATGCAATGCACACACAGCATAATATGTTTTGTAATTCCATTTGGAAGCAAACATCGAAACATTATCTTTTGCAACTTTTTGTCACTTTCTGCCAAAAACTCATCCACTGAAACTCTAGGATTTTAGTATTAATTACTCTAACACAGCCATTAACTCGGTAATAAATCCGTATTATAGTGTATCAACTTTCAGTGGAACTACACATCATGATTCAACAAAAATTTTGACACTAAGTATTTGTTGACGTCCTTTTATTTCACAACTAAACTGACGTAAATGAAAAAAACTGACAGTAAAAATTATGAAAAAATCTTTGTTCATTATGCACTGATGAGTAAAGGCAGGATGAAATAAGCGGCTCTGTTTGTGTGGACAGCCTAAGTTAGATCACAGCAATCAGCCATCTCAGTGAGCTGTGAATCTGGTTTGTTATTATTTAGGGGCTTGAAAATTAAATTGAAATATTTCATTATTAACCGTAATTCACAGTCACTGAAATTACTTAAGTCAACTTAACAATTTTTTAAATATAATATTTGGGGCTTTTTTTAAACTTAAAAATTTTAAAGTTTTTTCAAATTTTGTTTTCTCAACTTTTTAGTTTCTACAGTGGAAAACTAAATAAAAATTTCTTGTCACTGCAGTTATCAAATAAAAATACTGTATTCTCTACATTCAAAATGTGGTTGATCAATTAATGATTCTGAGTAACTGCGATACAAATAAAAACAGTTATTAGTTTTATTTTAATAGATGCATAGAGTTGCTTGTAGTTCACAGCTCACACCCAGAAAACTCTCTGCACAGAAACAATACTTAAAAGACATCACTCACACCCTGTAAAAATATAATTGATTCTTTCTGTTCTGAGTTTCAGTCTTACTCCTCGTTCGGCCTCTGTGAGGACTTTGAACTGGCCTCTGCACAGTGAAGTGCAGGCAGAGCTCAGTGTGAAAACTGCTCCCTGCCTTGCAACAATAAGCTGCCATTGTCTTTCAAACGTCACACTCAGGAACACACCCTACAAAAGCACGGAAAACACTCACTCCTGGGTGAGTGTGTGTACGTGTGTGTGTGTGTCTGTGTGGATACACAATAGGATGACAAACAAACCTTTTTTGCAACAAGGATCCCGAGACTATTCTTGATATGTACACTCCTTTCTGTGAGATAAGCTTTAAAAGGGAAAACAAAGGGAAACATAATATCCTATTAACAAATCCTGCTAAAAGCTTTTGTGTCCGACTAATGTGTTGACAATTACTATATCAGACACCCTGCAATGGGAGTGTGCTTGGCTGCCCCCCCACCAGAATGCTTAATTTGGACAAATCATGTCACCATCTTAGTCCATTTCCACATCTAACAGCTCAACAAATATCAAAGGAAAAGCAAAGATTGAAAGGAGGGTGTGAGAACTCCTGTAATGTGATGAGTGAATGGAAACTATGTGGTTGGATGACCCTTAGAGGCACCTGTAGCCACTGGAACGTGTTCCTGCCCTCAGGCTGATTCCTTTCATTGGCAGACATAAAGATCAAGGATTCACCCAGTGACATGCGCTGATAAAAATCTAACAGGACATGAGTCATTTCAATACAACAAAATAGAAACAATAAACAGGTATTATTAGTTTACTTGTGTAATGACGAACATGATTAATGGAAAAGTACTCAATTAGAATACTCTGGAATAATTCAGTAGCCATCAGATTACCTTAGATGAGCTCAGACTGAGAGCTGCTAAATGACTGAGGACATTTGTACATGTGGGTGTGTAACAGTGAGAAACAGCTCTGCTGTCAGAAAGTTGATGCAAGTTCATCTAATCAGCATAGAGATAGAAAAATAATTGAGAAACTGTTTGTGGATAGAATTGAGACAATTTAAAAATGAAGTTAAAGTTGGGGTAGGCAGTTTATTTTTAGTGTCACTGGGCAGACGTTTCATAATAATCTTTAAGCATAATGTAATTCTTCTGCTCCTCCTCTTGACTCTGTTTTCTGACTTTAGAAAATCTAGACTGTAACAGGAGACTTCAGCCAATCACAGGGTGGTAACTTTAATTCAAAACATTGATGAAAATATAATTTAAGAATCCAATGTTGCTAGAAAAAGTGAGTCCTGCAGCTTTGCAATACTGTCCACATTGGTTTAATATATTCAGATGCAAAAGTTAATCCACACACTGCACTGAATTGAGCAATATTCTGATATAACAGAGATCCTCGTCATGCGTTGTCAACTAGATGCCACAAAGCAGAATAAGCAATATATCAGCACAAACATTTATCACTCAGGTGGTTGTGAACTGCATGACTGAAGGTCATTCTACTCTCAGACTGGACCAATCAGAGCAGAGCTAGATAACACCGCGTGATACTCCCTTACATGGGACAAAACAAACTCCAATGGAAAGGTCAAAAATAGAAATAAAATTTAAAAAAAACATGATGAAAAATGTCATTCAGGTACATATTTAATCTAATCAATGTCATAAACTGGTTAAGAAATATATACTGTATATCATCCTATGGTAAATATTGTCATATTACCTAAGAATAACTGGGATTTTTTTTCATTTTTTATTACGACGCTTTTAATAATTAACAACACTTAATGTTCCAAACACAATCAATAGATCTGGGTATCGGTACTCGACCTTCGAAGACATTGACCGCAATAACCCAGTACCAAGTAGCATCGCAACTTCTCCAGTCAAACAATACCTGCATTCAAATCTCTTTGTAGCCAGATCTAGGAAAGAAGGCTTTTCTATCGTTTTGCTTGCAGCCAATCACATTAAGCCTTCTTGGTTTTAATGAAGCACGTGATTGGCCCACTACTGCAGTGGCTACAACCCATAGAGTCAGCATGCAGAGATGCCACCAAAACATTGTAATGTATGGCTATACTACGCACCTGTGCAGTCTGATGAAAATAAATGCAAAAAATTCATAAGGACTATTTAAGGACTGTTCCTACTGGTATCAGTATCACTTTAACGGTACTGGTACTGATAGTAGTATCATAATTTTTCAATACAATGCTTAGCCATAAATAAAAATTACAAATCAGTTTACCACTCATTCATATTTACACCCTGCTTCCCTCATAAGAGGCTGAATCCCTAAAGGTAACTTCTCTTAAACAAGGCACTAAATCCTCCAACTGCTGCACCGACTCAGTGACCAGTGAGTAGAGAGCTTAGACTGCAGATAGAAAGCTGTTCTCAGGTGTGGCTATTAGCAAAAGTGATGTAGAAAAAACAGCAACAATGCTCCATCAACACAACACTGACTGTCAAACAGCACAACAGTCTGACAACCAACCTGATAAACGGCATCTTTAGTTCAAGCCTACCTGCCACTCTGTTGGACCTGGCCTCGCGAGTGTGTCCAAACAGTGTGGAGAATCGTGCCACGGGCCATGTCACAGCTCGCCACAACCACACTTTACGTCCCGCTCTAGAGTGGAACATGCTGACTCCACTACTGCACAAAATCTTTCCTTCTCCTCACTCGTTTTGAAGAAGAACAGATGAAGGAGGAAAAGGATGAAAGGTGCAGAGTGATAAAACTGTGAGGAAGGTGAAAGAGGTAGGACATTTGGACAGAGAGAGAGAGGGGACTAAAAGAAAGAGAGGAGATGGAAAAAGAGACAGAGGCCCATGTGCATTGCTTATCCTCACACTGTGTGCAGGAATGCACCTCGTACCTATGTGAAAAAGTGTTGGGCTGCCCGAGACGGCACTGTGCACCCAGACAGTATGAGATAACAAACATAAAAGTGGCACTAAACTATCGTTTCTGATCTGTGTAAAAACAATTGGGACAAAAAAAGAGACATTTCTTCATTCACAGTTACTGAATCTGTCCACCTGCTTGAAAATCTACAATATCTTTGTAACAGTACATCTGTAATTAACTCCTCATGTTTAGGATCATCTTGTGTGTTGGTGTTGTGTGACCATTCAGACTTTAATCTTTTAACTATTACAGGGATATTTCGGATTATCTGAGTTGGGGTTGTATGGGGTATTTGTTGATTGTATTGTATTGATGTATTACCTACAGTCGATGCCAGTCAGCATGGCTCCAGTTTGAAGAAGCAAAGAGAACCATCAGCATGGAAGCTAAGCAATGTCCTGCTGTGGACGGGGTCAGCAACAAAAGGTACTTTACCCCCTTAAAACAGGTTCACCTAAAAAAAAGCGTACACTACATTTTGAATATTTTCACCACTTTACCATAAGACAGCCCTTTCTTACTGACGTTATATACGCCAAATATTGCTCACTCCATGTCAACCAAACTCCATGAGCAAAATCAGTAATTTAACCTTGCAGCACAAAGGAGTTGCTTGTCTACTGCTGCCTCAAACTGTTAGTTTGTTTGTGTTTTTGTGTGATTTCAGTGAATCTGAACTAACCTTTTAAAGCACCACAGTCACACAATAACAGACTGAGGCAGCAGTAGACCAGCAACTCCTGTGTTCTGCATGCCAAAATGACTGATTTCGCCTATGGAGTTTGGTTGGTTTTGAGTGTGACATTTGATTTATATAACAACAGTTTTCCATCAGAAAAAGGCTGTCTGATGGCAAAGTAAAATAGTGAAACTATTCTGAACATAGCATACATTTAAACTAATATATATATATATTTTTTAGGTGAACCTCTTTTAAGTGGCTAAAATACCTTCTTTTGCTGACCCTGTCCACAACACTACATTGCTATGCTTCCATGTTGATGGTCCTCTCTGATTCTTCAAACCAGGGGCGTGCTGACCAGCATTTACTATAGCTACTACACCGACTATCGGTAAGCAGCTCACATAATCCTATTTCGAATGACTCAAACTATCCCTTTAACATATATTTTCTTAATTAAACTCAAACAGTACAGACTCCACAGACTCCACCTAAACCCTGAAGCAACATGATGATGATGATTCTGCCACATTTGCTTTACTTTTCCTCTAAATTAACAATGTGTGAGACAAAGCAAATTCCTCACTACGCACACACACACACACACACACACACACACACACACACAATGTTATGATAACCCTTAATTTAAATACACAATCCTCCTTCCGCTGGTCATTGTGGACAGTAAATAGGGATGTCTTGTTTGCATAGTTTACAGTGGAATTTAAATACCTAGTGTTCGTGCATGTGTGTGTGTGTGTGTGTGTGTGTGTGTGTGTGTGTGTGTCAGGATTGGAATAACAAGTGAAAGAGGAAATCTGGTAAGCACTGGTGGCTCATTTTTAGATTCCTGCAATATTGCATTTTGTCTTCAGTGACTTGGTATTACGTTTTAAACTGACCTGCAGGCAACAGGGCCTCAGAAGTCAACTATGACATCAAGTCAAACAAGTTTGACTATATTTGTCTCTGCATTGTTTCTACATAACCCTTTCTGCTACAGCAGCCAACTAACTTGTAGACTGAAAAGGAAAACCAAAGGAAGACATCTACATTATTGTATGTGGACATGACATCTTTGTTGGTGCTCGCCTGCTCACTTTCTGATATTTCTGACCTCAGTTTCTTAATGTCAGTAGTTTAAGCCCAATGATGAGCAATTTCAAGTGACAAAAGTAAAGACTGGTCAAATATAACACAATGAGATGTGTTTATAGGATCTATGGGAGTCTGAAGCTGTTTAAAATTATTATAACTTCTATTATAATTATAACTAAATTAACAAAATATGTATATCAGAGTTCAACACCTAAAATCTGTTAAGCATTTTAATTGACAATAGATTTGTCATTCATTACTGTTTGCTTCCAGCTGCTCTTGGGGTGCAACTAATGATTATTTTTTATATCAATTAATCTTCAGCTTAATCTCTCAGTTAATTAAGGTAATTCAGTCCACAGTTCAAAAGCCACAATATTTCATTTACAATGAAAACACTGAAAAACAGCCAACCCTCACAACGAAGAAGCTGCAGCCGGTGAATGTCTTGCATTTCTTATTTAAAAATGACAGCAATTATAAATCATTGATCAAAATACTTACAAATTAATACCTTGGTGACTGACCAATCAATTAATCAAACAAACACTGCAGCTCCAGTCTGCTCACTTCTCTATTTTAGGAATCTGTAAGCATAAACCTTGTGCTTACAATGAGAGAAAACAACCACTAGGGTTCATTGCTGAATCAAATCCACCTTGTCTTCAAATGCCATCAGTCCTATGATGTTATCATCACCTCAAGAAAATTAAATCTTGGGTCTAACCGAAGACTCATTAAACTACCAATCTCAGAGCACCTGGTGATCAGGAGTTTAATGCCATTAATCACAACATCCTCAGTTTGAGTCCAGACTGGGATCTTTGCTGCATGTTTTTCCAGTCTCTCTACTGCTGACTAGATACTAAAAGCATAAAATGTCCAAAAACACTCCAAATCCACTGCCCAACAGTCTTACCTTGTAGCTGCTGCTGCTCCAGGGCGAGTGTCTCCAGCGTGTAGTTGCAGAACTCTAGATTCTCCATGGCTTGCATGCGGGCTGTCTCATCCTCCTCCTCCTCCAGCATGGTCCGGAGCTCCTCCGCTGTGTGTGCGTATGCCTCCATGTCGTGCTCCACCTCTTGTAGCCGCAGCAGCAGCTGGTATCTTTCCTCCTCTTCCCTCTGTCTCTGACTCTCCAGCTCCATCTCTCTCTCCAGCTCTTTCTCAGCTTCCAGCTGCTGCTGGATTTCATGTTCCTGGGCAGCTGCGAGGTCACCAAACTCCGTCTGCCCTTCTGTTGTTTGGTCGAGGATGGGTTCGTCTGGGGTGTAGAAGATGGGGCTGCTGGTTGGAGGAGCCGTGTTTTGTCTCGGGCAACGAGGAGGGGGACGTGGAGCAGGACGGGCTGGTTTGTACGGAGCTGGGGCTGGGGGACGAAGGGCTCTAGGCCGAGGAGGAGGCGGGCGAAGGGTCCTGCGCCTCTCCAGTGAGGAAGTGGCAGAGTTGGACTGCATGAGGTGGGAGGTGGGTGAATGCATGGAGCCTCGGATGATATCACTTTCATTGCTGAAGTCCAGAATGGAAAAGTGGCGTGAGACACGGGACTGCTGGCTCAGATCAGAGGACATGTCCCAGGGTGCACTGGAGCTCATGTTAGTGTCACTATACGAAGTCGTCAAACTTTTCTCAAATTCAAAAAGCTGCTGGGTCAGCTTGTTCTCCAGGTCACTGGCTGAGGTTACCAGGGCGTCTAATGTGAAGGATGTTGGCATCAAACCATTGGAGCCACGTGTCGTCTGCTGGGAACGCCGTGTCTCAGCACCACCCATCATCATATCAGCATCACTGACACTAGCATGGCGAGTTAGCTTCTTCTGCTTATGGGCCTGAGCGATGCTAAATAACGCCTGGGTAAGACTGGTACTTCTGTTGGTAGTGGCACCTTCTGTAGATGGACTCTGGTGGTATCTGCTGTCTTTAGACCAACTGGACTGAGTGCTAGGGAGGGTTAGGCTATGGGTTAATTTGGACTGTAAGGATTGAGAGTTACCATTGGTATACTTTGATCGATTTGTGCCAGAAGAAGGGCTATGGTTCCTATGACTACGTACAGGCGGGCTAGGCCGAGATGGGAGTCTGGGCCTTGCTGGAGGAGTTGATTTTGGTCTCTCTGGGCCTCTTTGTGCTGGTGCAACAGGTCTACGTGGCTGACTGTCAGGCCTGCTACCCCCATCTCTCTGTCCCCTGTTGTTAGTTTGAGGTCCAGTGCTTTTGTTTTCCTGTTGCCACCTCTGCTCCTCCGTTCTCTCAAAGTAGTCCAAGTCCCACACTGTATGATCCTCATAAGTCATCCATTCAGGATCATTCTCTGAACTATTGGGACATAAATGGTCTGAGCTTTCCTCTTTGTCCTCCTCTGGTCCAACGACATTTATTTCATCTGCAGTTTTCTGTCCATCGTCCTCTATTTTGACAAAACGATGAGGAAAAATACCATGCCGCCCTCGCAGCTCCCCCTCCAGCCAACCATCTTCCAAAGTGCTTAAAATACGAATGCGATCCCCCTGGTCAAAGTCCAACTCGCCTGGCTCCATGGCCCGAAACTCATATAGTGCCACTGCAAAGACACCGTCTTCCTCTTCTTCTTCTTCTTCTTCTTCTTCTTGTACTACTACAGCCTCTCTATGTTCCTCTTCCTCTCGCTCAAAAACCTGTCCTTCTTCTACACCCTCCTCCTCAGTCCCCTCCTCTGCATCATAAGCGTCCTCATAACCAAATTCCGAGTCATTGCTCAAATACTGGCAGTCCATGGGTTCCTGAGGAGATCGGAGGGGACCCAAGAGCTCCACAAACCCCTCTGGGAAGATGCCCCTGCGGCCGTCCAGCTCCCCCTGGTACCAGCCCGGCTCGGGCAGGCCGGTGATTATGATCAAGTCCCCCTCGCGGAAGTCCAGCTCCTCATTCAGCTGCGCATGGAGGCTCATGAGGGCCCGGGCTTGGCCCAGGGCGTAAGGTGGGAGCTCCAAAGCCTGGGCTTGAGCCGAGCGTTCAGACAGCTGCCTGGAGCGGCCCGAAAGGTGCAGCTCCTTCACACACGATGTGGGGAAGAGACCACGGACACCCCAGGCATTACAACCACGCTGCCAGGATTCTCCCAGGTCCATGGACCCTCCTGCATCTCCAACTACCACATCACCTGGAGACAAAAGGAAAATGTTTGAGTCTTGGCCCATTTATGAATGTGCCTTTATATACCACATTAATAAAAGTTTAACATGCCGGAGTTTGGTATTTTTTTTCATCATCATCTACAAAACACAGATGTCACAATAATACAAACAAACTAACCGATCAAGGCAGTGTTAAACAAGCAACTCCCATGCTCTGTGAGGGAAAATGACTGTTTTTGTTGAAGGAGTCTGGTGGCCTTCAAGAGAGATTTATCAAGATTTATCAAGCAATATAACTCGTTTTTTGTAAGACAATGCTGTCTGATGGCAAGGTAAAGCAGTGAAAATATTCTAAATATAGCATACACTTAAACTGAAATCAATTTCTTTAGGTGGGCCTTTTTTTAGGTGGCTAAAATAAGTTTTGCTTTGACCCTGTCCACAGTCGTGCATTGTGCTTTCTATACCAGCACTCCTCCTCTCTGCTTCTCTGTCGACTACCATCTACTGTAGGTAATACAGTAGGTATCTCATACTGTACAATCCCATTTCAAAAAACACAAACTATCCTTTTAAGTTATTTCAGATAACCTTTATTATTATACTCCTTATACCCACAGTGGGGTCAGCACTGCTGCTAATATATCAGGAGAATCGGAGATTATAGGAATGTTGATTTGTCAGCCAGAGATCACGGGGGTCACATTCCAAAGACCTGCGGCTCCACCTCCCATTGTGTCTGGGACCAAACTGGCACGCAGCCAACAGGGACCATGGAAATTCATACTGGAAATGAACATTTCAACTCTCACACGGCCAGTAAAGACTGTTTCCTATATTTCTTATGATCCAGGAAGTGTTATTTATCTCTGACAACAGAAAAATATACTGGAATATTGTCGTTGAGTGAATCTGATCATGGTTTAAATCACAATCAAAATCAAAATCTAAAAATGTTTGTAGGATAAAAAGACACAAAGTCCATTGTTGATTAATTACAAGAAGTGTTCAATTGTGAATACCTCAACTACAACTATGACTACACACACTACTAACACTTCTACAGACATTGAAAGCCAATAATAAAAAGTTTTACCAACATAAATGACCTCTGCAAACATCAGTGTTGTATGCCTGAGAAAGTTGTGAAGGACAAATCAGAAAAAAAACAACACAATAACTAATGTAATCATGTTAAACAAGTGAGGAACATAAAACAAGAAAGTCAGCTGAGACAGTCTGTACAGGTCTGTAACCCTAACCCTGGCATCTGGGGACATCTAGTGGGGGGTTTTGGAAAGAGACATTGTGTGTTTACTGTGTTAACACTGGGTGCGCTTCTGTCCAGTTGCTTCTATATCAATGAATTTCCCACTCAAGAAGCCACCATGTTTTCATATTAGTTTCTCAGTGAGTTTACTTACAGAGGTTTGCAGGTTTTAAAAAGATTTGCAGATGAATATCATCCCATAGCTCTTTTAATTCACAAATTTAAACACTCAAAAACACCTATATACATGTAGATGGCTCTAAAAGAGAAATTATTACTAATCAGACGATTTATAATATTATCATTTATCGTGAGTGAGAGTTTTATATGTTTTCTTTAATAAAAGACGTTCATAATTGGACTCTTTATTAATTATGTTTATTATGGAGTAAAAACAAAATGTCATAACCTAAAATTCAGATTCAACTTCATTTTAAAAAGGGCACAAAATGTTGACTTCTCAGGAGCTGAGAGAAAAAAATGACATGTTCTTATGTTGAAAATTTCCGTCTTTAACTAAATAAGAGTATATATTCTATTCCTAAACCAGTGAGGGATGAATCTGTCAGTGAGGAGCAGATCAACTGACAAACTCACAAAATGGAAAATGAGAAATAAAATGACTGAACTGACTGTTTTTGGCCAGGAAAAAAGCATTTCAGGAACACTTTATATTAAGGTACACATATTTATGATTAACTAGTTTATTATTAGCATGCATATGCTCTTTATCAGTCATTATAAAGCACTAATCCATGCCAATAAATAAAACTGAATTGCAGTAGTTGTGTAGTATAGAATCTGTGTTAGTTAATAAGTGTAAAAGTGCTGGTGAATTACTTGTAAGCAAGACCTCACTTTAGAATGGGGAACATATTCTGGCATAGAAAGACTTAACTTAGTCATCTGGACGCTATTAAAATGTGTAGTTTTGTGTTTTGCTGTACAAGAACAGACAATATTCATTAATATTGATTAGGAGGTTGTTAAGGAGGAACAAACTGCCTAGAAGTTGTAAAATATGGTCATGCAGAATAAGGCATTAATAAGTGCTTTATAGTGGCTAATAAAGAGCCATTATACGATTATATGCAGCATGCTAATGAGCAACTAGTTAATGATGTATATGTGTACTTTAATGAAAAGTGTTGTGTAGCTGACTATGAAGACCATCACACTATGAGACTATGAGACTAACTCAGTATGTAAGGTTTCTTTAAATTTAAATTTTTAAATTTTATTAGTGTGTTGTTGGATCAGTTCTAACTTGTCTTTAGAAATTCCCCTTGGGTGCACAAAGTGACCTTTACCTTCTTTGCAAATCAATTTCCTAGACAAGCTCCACAAGACATTACAGCAGAGGGACTCTGCAGGTTTGATTCTACCCTAAAGTATTTCCAGCTC
>JAJHUR010122651.1:0-14265 GCA_027495735.1 Lutjanus campechanus | reverse complement strand
GGCTAAAATAAGTTTTGCTTTGACCCTGTCCACAGTCGTGCATTGTGCTTTCTATACCAGCACTCCTCCTCTCTGCTTCTCTGTCGTCTGCCATCTACTGTAGGTAATACAGTAGGTATCTCATACAATCCCATTTCAAAAAACACAAACTATCCTTTTAAGTTATTTCAGATAACCTTTATTATTATACTCCTTATACCCACAGTGGGGTCAGCACTGCTGCTAATATATCAGGAGAATCGGAGATTATAGGAATGTTGATTTGTCAGCCAGAGATCACGGGGGTCACATTCCAAAGACCTGCGGCTCCACCTCCCATTGTGTCTGGGACCAAACTGGCACGCAGCCAACAGGGACCATGGAAATTCATACTGGAAATGAACATTTCAACTCTCACACGGCCAGTAAAGACTGTTTCCTATATTTCTTATGATCCAGGAAGTGTTATTTATCTCTGACAACAGAAAAATATACTGGAATATTGTTGTTGAGTGAATCTGATCATGGTTTAAATCACAATCAAAATCAAAAACTAAAAATGTTTGTAGGATAAAAAGACACAAAGTCCATTGTTGATTAATTACAAGAAGTGTTCAATTGTGAATACCTCAACTACAACTATGACTACACACACTACTAACACTTCTACGGACGTTGAAAGCCAATAATAAAAAGTTTTACCAACATAAATGACCTCTGCAAACATCAGTGTTGTATGCCTGAGAAAGTTGTGAAGGACAAATCAGAAAAAAAACAACACAATAACTAATGTAATCATGTTAAACAAGTGAGGAACATAAAACAAGAAAGTCAGCTGAGACAGTCTGTGCAGGTCTGTAACCCTAACCCTGACATCTGGGGACATCTAGTGGGGAGTTTTGGAAAGAGACATTGTGTGTTTACTGTGTTAACACTGGGTGCGCTTCTGTCCAGTTGCTTCTATATCAATGAATTTCCCACTGAAGAAGCCAACGTGTTTTCATATTAGCTTCTCAGTGAGTTTACTTACAGAGGTTTGCAGGTTTTAAAAAGATTTGCAGATGAATATCATCCCATAGCTCTATTAATTCACAAATTTAAACACTCAAAAACACCTATATATATGTAGATGGCTCTAAAAGAGAAATTATTACTATTAAGACGCCTAAACCAGTGAGGGATGAATCTGTCAGTGAGGAGCAGATCAACTGACAAACTCACAAAATGGAAAATGAGAAATAAAATGACTGAACTGACTGTTTTTGGCCAGGAAAAAAGCATTTCAGGAACACTTTATATTAAGGTACACATATTTATGATTAACTAGTTTATTATTAGCATGCATATGCTCTTTATCAGTCATTATAAAGCACTAATCCATGCCAATAAATAAAACTGAATTGCAGTAGTTGTGTAGTATAGAATCTGTGTTAGTTAATAAATGTAAAAGTGCTGGTGAATTACTTGTAAGCAAGACCTCACTTTAGAATGGGGAACAGTCATCTGGACACTATTAAAATGTGTAGTTTTGTGTTTTGCTGTACAAGAACAGACCATATTTATTAATATTGATTAGGAGGTTGTTAAGGAGGAACAAACTGCCTAGAAGTTGTAAAATATGGTCATGCAGAATAAGGCATTAATAAGTGCTTTATAGTGGCTAATAAAGAGCCATTATATGACTTTATGCAGCATGCTAATGAGCAACTAGTTAATGGTGTATATGTGTACTTTAATGAAAAGTGTTGTGTAGCTGACTATGAAGACCATCACACTATGAGACTATGAGACTAACTCAGTATGTAAGGTTTCTTTAAATTTAAATTTTTAAATTTTATTAGTGTGTTGTTGGATCAGTTCTAACTTGTCTTTAGAAATTCCCCTTGGGTGCACAAAGTGACCTTTACCTTCTTTACAAATCAATTTCCTAGACAAGCTCCACAAGACATTACAGCAGAGGGACTCTGCAGGTTTGATTCTACCCTAAAGTATTTCCAGCTCTGGGTTAGAGCTGTTAACTTTATTTATTCATCCTTTATTTAACCAGAAAGGTCCAACTGAGGTACAATATCTCTTCAGCCAGGAGCCCTGGTCAAGATGGGCGGGGAAAGAAAAAGGTTTCACAAAAAAGTACAGACAACAAACAGATACAAAAACAATCACAAAACATACCAAAACACAACAAACAGACACAAAACATACAGAGACCAGGGGCTAAAAAGAATCATGGCAAATAATGGCATCTATTAAAAGTAGTAACATTATCTGACTCCAAAGAGGAAGCCATTAAGGAAAACCAGTGCATTGACTCCATTCACTATGATCCATTGCTTTAATATAGTATGATTTGTGGTTAACAAAATAGTCTTTTTAATATTGTTGTACAGTTATTAGTTTAATACCCAATACCTCCTAAAGTTAAATACATTTCTACATCCTAGTTTGTGGCAATGGAGACAAGGCATCAGTCCAACACAACACAACTACACTACAACACAAAACAAACAATTTACCTGAGCACAGCGACATCAACAAGTAGCGTTAAGCTAAGTGAGAAAACACGACCCATTAGAGTTAACAGTAGTATGACTAAGACACAGTGTTTGGCTCATATTACACACACATCTACTCATAAATAACAGATAACAAACTCCATGTGCGCTCTGATAAAGTCCTCATGTTTTATGACGAGTCATAAAGGTTAGAAGTGATTCATACTTGAATCAGTACTTGAAATGTCTGTATGAGTGTCTGCAGTGTGTCTGTACCTCTCTTCAGGGACAGGTTGCCCGGCTCCGCTGAGCTGAAATCGTTGATGCACACGTACAGTCTGTCTCCTGGCTTGGTGCTGGGGATGGTGACCTCCTCCACAAAGGTGCTGGGAAACTGACCTGCAGACAGGAGACGGAGGAAGAATACAGCAGGATGACTCCAGTGAAAAACATCTCCGACACATGTCTGTTACTTCTGTTTCCTCAGGACAGTGACAACAATGACTGTGGTAACTTACTTTGTACGTATTCTGTACATTGTTATAAAATGTGGTGTTTTCATCCTAATTTTATTATTTGCAGACACTTAGTGTTAATATAATAAATATTTATGTATTATTATAGGTGAGACTAACCAGGGTTCAGTGTTAACCTTTTACTTTGCCTGCCCAGCAAGTCGGAAATCTACTGCCTGAAATTGATTTTTACTTGCCCCTGTACAAATTACTTTATTGATTAGCAGTTAACAAATAATAGCAAAGACTTGAGTTAGCTGTCATGTTTAACTGGGGCTACAACATCTATAAAATGTCAGAAAATAGTGAAAATGTCCATCCCAGTTTTTCTAAGTCCAAGATTTCTTTAAACGTCTCGTTTTGTCGTCTAAAACCCAAAGATATTTAGTTTAACACGATAAACTAAGAAAAGGGTAAAATGTTCATATTTGAGTGGCTGAAAACAGCATTGTCTGCTATTTTTGCATGAAAAATTACTTTAACAATTGATCTTTTATTGTCAAAGTACTTTGATAGTTTAATTCTATTTTAGCACTAACTAGTCCTGACCGACATGGTATTTCACTTACCCTGAGCATGTGGGCAATCCTTATTGTTGAGCCCTGCCAACAACCCTAATGTTTTACAGCAGTTTGCTATTAAAATCTATCTGAAAATATTTATATGTGTACTATGGATCCACACTAGCATCATTTTAAACTCAAACTAAAGAGAGATCAGTTACGTTATCATGACTAATCTGGTGCTCCTTGTATTATGTGCTGCTTAACTGTATTATAGTTTGTGTCTTGTATTCTGTGTGTATTCTTGCTGATTTCTGAGTTTTGTGTTTATAATGTAGATATTTATTTTTGGGTTTGTGTTTTGTACCGTCTCTTGTATTTGTACTACTCAAAGGCCCATTTAGGGACAGGCACTGTAAACTAGCTTAGTGTGTAAGAGGCACTGGTTGTGCTTCATACTTGCCCGTTTGGAGAAACATTAAATAAATATTTTTAGAACCAATACCAGGACAAAATGAGGCACTGCTTGGCACTGCAATCCTAAACTCATATGAGAAAATAGAAGCTATACATTGTTGGTTTTTTTTGGGAGTTCTGCAGGGGTCACTAACAGATTCAGATTTCCGGAGAATGTCAAATGATTAAGAACAGATCGGACATAATCAAAATAACTGTTATTTGAACAGAGCGGATTGGCATTTAGTGTAAATGGAGAGAGAGCTCTAACTGTAAACAGTGTTTGCATTTCTTTGAACTTCACCTTCAGCGTGTGTCAACGTTTCACCCTGTAACAAAGGCAGTTTTCATATTTCCAGGGAAGTCCTGCCATAAAAGTGCTGATAGCATCTGTGTTTTCCAGGAGCGGGTTAGTAAGACCGCACTGACTTCCCATCTGCACTTCCTCTCTGAGGGAATCCCCTTTCTCATCTTTAGTGACGGTTGAGTCCTGGAAAACTTAAGTGGATTTCTGTGCATTCGACCTTTCAAGGGCAGAGAAAGCCAGGCAGCAGTGAAGTACACTTCAGGGGCGTATCTTGTCTACAATACATTGTGCCCTCTTCCTCTTCCTCTATAAAATATGATATGAGCAAACAAATACTATATAATGTGTAAGAATTTATTCATCAAAATAAGTTCTATCACTTTTCAGAGTAGTTTTCATTGATTATTCTCAATTATCAGACCTGCTTAAGTGCAAGAATGTTTCAATTCTAATCCCCTGCTCCTTCACGCTAAAAGTAGCCTGTCATGGACTGTGGTGTAATGAATTACAAAACTCGGAGAGGAAGTGAACCACAGCATGTCAACAGTTATTAGAAAGCACTGCATCTGCTGCTCTTTCAAACACTGCTTGAAGTGCTCACACATGCACCCGTCAGCACCAAAGTGAAAGATCAATAACTCACCTCTGAGGAAGAGATATGTCATGAAACACTTATCTCCAAACTGAATCTTGTGCCAAGATGAACTCCTTGGTTCTACTGGGAGTGGGTTTCTCTTGAATGATACCCTCTCATTAAAATTAAAATGCCTTAATAGATGTATTCTCCCAACAGGCAGCGCTACTGCTGGAATTACGTTGGAAATCTCCTCAGCAACAAAACCTCAATGGATTAACACATTAATACGAAACTATCAGTAGTAAAAATGTACCGTATTGAAGCTGGTACTATTTCAGCATGGTAAGTGACTACAGACAAAAAGTTGCTGTCACCACGACTTCTATTCATTCCTAAATTTTGGATCCTTGTATCCTACAGATATTACATGAAAATCCATGGGTATGGGGTGGGGGGTTCCCTTAGTCTTTTTTTAATTACTTTTGTTTTTGTTTTTATATTTACCTGAAGCAAAAGAATAATAAAACCTTGATCCCATCAAAAAGACCAATATGTCAGCCACAGTTTCCCATGTGGCTTATTTTAATAATAAATAAGCTACAGTAGGATTCTGCATCTAATTTCTCAATTAGACCAAAGTTCTTTGTGGTAAACAAATTGCAACTTCTCTACAGAAATACTCAACCATATATAGTAGGTTTATTTCTGTTAATAATGACCCCTGACACATTACCTGTGACGCCATCTTTGTTACCAAGCAACCAGAACTCATCCAGGACACTGAGCACCTCGATGACATCACCGGTGAAGAGTGGAAGCTCCTCAGACACGCTGGGGAGAAACTCGAACACAGCACGCACCACCGACCCTGCTTCCATCACTCATAACCTGCAGAGATTAAAAAAAACAAACAAACATTTATATTTAACTTTATATTAAAAAAGCTTAAAAATGCTGAATATGCAAAACTTAAAATAAGAAAAGTTCAGGATGCACAAGTCTTTCCCATGAGGGAACATGTCTCAGTTTTCTAACCCAGGCACACTGGTGCTATTCAACATCCTCCTCACCATACAAATCAACAAATCCCTCACAGAGAGGGTGAGCTTTAATCGTGAAACAACAACAACAACTGAAAGGGGACGTGAGAGCGTGAGAAACCTACAAAAAAAAGGAGAGAGAAAAGAAAAGCAAAAGAGAGAGAAAGAGCTGTACTTAAGACGGCTGAAGGACATTCCTCAACACTCCTCTGTCCTTCTCCTGTTTCTCTGCTCTCTCATGAGGAAACAACAGTGTGTATTCTGGGTGACTGGCAGATGCAACATCTAACGTTTATATTTTATATGACACACATACTCAAATGCCTACACTGCATATTATCTCTGACCTTTGAGCTTCCCACACAATCATCTGTACACTTTCCAGTCACCAATATAGGCCACTGATTTGACTTGTGTCCTTGCTTGTTTCTTAAATGTAACAAAAATATGAAATCTTATGAATTACAGGGGATCTAATGAAATAAGTTTATCATTTCACATCATACAGCCGTTAAACAATAATATATTTTTATTTTATTTATTGGATTATCTTCACCCTTTTCTTCTCCTTTGCTCCCTCATCCCCGTCTCATTTCTTTTCCTCTCATACTGTTGGCTTTAATGAAATGAATGCACCACCTGAATGATTAATACCCCGGAGGCTACAGATCTTAGCTATATTTTGAAATGAATGACTCCATTTAAACTCGTCTCCGGCAGTATAATGTGTGGTTAAAATCCAGTTCAGTGGAATATAATCACATGCTCTTCTTAAATAGGCATCCAGCTCCTCCAGTTGTGGTTAAAGCCCCTAACTTCTGGTTGGATGTTTTAGGAAACAGATAAGATATTAGGATAAATGGGTGTAATTTCAAGCTAAAAGAAATGTACAAAATGTGATCAATATAATTATATGTGTGAGAAGAAGCCATATAATTAGAAACCAACTGCATTCTTGACTTTTAGCACATAAAACATAACAAATGTATTCAAATTTGTGCTCAATCTCTGTTTCAATTATCAGCAAAAATGAGCAAACACACACAGAACCCGACAAAAATTGCATTTAATAAGTATTTTAGCAGCCCTTGTGTATCATTATCTGGAGACAGACTAACCACAGGTGGGGATGGACACTCTGAAAAGAGACGGGAAACGAGAGAAGAGGGCTGCAGTCGCCACAGTCAATGGGGCCTCTGTTGAGTGGGCTGAGAGGAACAGGGCTCTACCCAGTTCAGTGGAACCGTCTCTGGGGAGAGACATGGCTCAGGTTCTCCTGGACGTGGTCGTGGAGGTAGACAGACGGGACACATGACCAGCATTAATAGAAGAAAGAAGGAGCGCTGAATGTGTGAGTGTATGTGTGTTTGGGTGGTTGATGGGAGTGAAGGTTAAGCAGTGCGGTCTCGCTGAACGGAGGCAGTTGGTGCTCACTGCTCAGTGAAGTCGGCTGCGAACTCAACACCACATAGTGTTAAAGCCACAGTGAAACCCAAGCCAGGGCATTAACTAATGCAAGCCAGCGGAAGGTGTCCAAACAACACAGCAGGCAATGAACACGAGTAGAGGTCATTGGAACAGAAGCCACGTTCATTTTTATTATCAACTGATCTCATCCAGACTTAATAAAAGAATAAAATGTGACGCCTTCTTAAAGGGATAGTTGTCATTATTTGAAGTGGGGTCGTATAAGATACTTATTGAAAGTCAGTGTATTACAGTAGATGCCGGTCAACATGCCGCCAGTTTGGAGAAGCAGAGGGGGCCACCAGCACTCAAGCTAAGCAGCACACTGCTGGACTCGATCAGCAACAAAATGTTTTGGCCTCTTAAAAAAAGGCAAAATCTGTTTTAAACATTTTTACTGCTTTACTTTGCCATCAGACAGCCTTTTCTGATGGGAGACCGCCGTTATATAAACCAAATCAGTCTCTCTCCAAACCAACCAAACTCCAATCAGCGAAATTTGTCATTTTACCTCGCATACCATGGGGGTTGCTGGTCTAACGCAGCCTCGATCTGTTCATTTGTCTGGGTTATTGCATGACTTTGGTGAGTCCAAACTATGTTTTTAAAATACCGAAGTCACACAATAACACAAACTAACAAACAGCTCGAGTTTGGTTAATTTGGAGAGAGTGATATTTGGCTTATATAACGACGGTTTCCTGTCAGAAAATGCTGACGGCAAAATAAAGCAGTGAAAATATTCTAAATATAGCAAACAATTAAACTGATATTGATCTCTTTTTAAGTGGCACTCCTCTCGGCTTTATCCAAACTGGGTACATGCTGACTGACATCTACTATAGGTAAAACACTGACTATCTAAAAGTAGCTCATACAACCGCTCTTCAAATATTCAAAACTATCCCTTTAATGTCCTTTAGATTACAGCAGGGTGAACAACATGCAGCAGCAGATTGTAACTCATCCTTCTGCTTATCCTCAGTTCAAATAGAACAATGGCTGACTGTCAGACACATTAAACATGTCCTGACATGCACACAGGTGTATAAACCATCTTGGAGGAATGGTTTCCATGAAACAGTGACTGATAATGATCAACCCAACAACTCACAGCATCGCCTGCTGTGTCTCAGTTTATAAAACAGGTTCCTGTAAAGAGATAGGCTTCTTACAGAATGCCTGAATTGGTGTGTTTGGCAGGTTGGATGTAAATAAAGATATCTTATCGTCCTCCAGGAGAGCAAAAGGCACTCTAAATTGTTTAGATAGTCGAAAAATCTCTCTCTAGGACATCGAACAAGACTGTGTTGTCACTTTCACAAATAAAAGGGTGTTTTGTTTTTTTTGAAAGGATTTCTTCGCAGTGTATCAGGCCAGACAATTAGCCTAATGTCTTACCCTTATACAGTGTGAGAAAATCGTGTGCCATGAATTCAAAAGAGCATGACACCACACAGCTGCTGGCACACATTACAAATCACAAGTGAAACCAGTTTGCATTTTAAAAATACCTCCAGGGCACAGCTGGGAGACTTTGATTGTTTTCTAACTTTTCTGTCAAACTGCCAAATGCCTTGTGAATATTCAAATTTTACCAGCCACTTCACAGATTACCATTGATTTTTTTCTTCTTTTTTTTTTTGGCTGCTGAATGAAGCATATCTAGCAGCCACTTGCATGTTTTACCAGTGTGTGGTGCTAATATTGTGCCCTGCTCAAACCTATAAAAATGGGGAAGTGTCCTCTCTATTTATTTGTGCACTGTACCGGGGCAATGTGACAGAGACCAACCAAGTGAAAATTAGCAATAGTTGAACACTTAATTTGGCTTTTACAGTTTGCTTCCAAAGGAACTGTCATGCATGTATGGACAGTGTGCAGATCTTTATTATGATGAATGAAGGATTAAACCACGATCTAAATCATTGGTTGCCAACCTTTTTCCTTAAGGGGCCCCTCTTTTTATCGTTGAGAAAAGCTGAAAACCTCTGACTGAGTGACATATTTTATAGATATTTCATACTATATTCAGTGCATAAAAATACCAGTACCAGCAACACAATAACTGCAGGAAGTCTGTGGAAGAAGTTTGAGCTGATTGTTTCCTGTGAATATTACATCAGAGATTATATTTTTTGGAACTTTTATACAATTCTCTGGCTGTATTATGCATCTGTTTTAAGTTTTTCATAAATCATACAAACTTAATGGGCTTTTTTTTTTTGGGACAAATTCAGGTTTTTTTCCCCTGACCCTTGGCCATAGTTTTTTTTTTTTTTTGCTCTATTTATGCAGGACGAGCCTGTTTAACTGAGAGTGAAGTCTCTGTGAATGTAGCTTGTGTTCCGGTGTTCACTGTGCCCTTATCGTGTAATTTCTTTACTAAAAACTGTATATTAAATGTTAATATAAACTTTAAAAATAATCATTTTGTTTAGTTTTCTTCATATACGTAGACGAACCATATATATTTTGCAGCTCAAGAAGGCCTCACGACCCCCTGTGAAGTTTTGGCAATCTTTAGTGGGGGTCGGCTCCCCCAGGTTTGGAACCAGTGATCTAAATAACTAGTGCCTGTTAAGTGTTGCAACATGCCTTCTTTTGGACAACAAAGGCATTATTAATTTTCCCAAAATGATTTCAACAAAATCTTCTGTTATCTGCTGTGAAGAGAAACTAAAGCTTTTAATTGTTTTCCCTTAATTCTTTCTCCCTTAAGTCTTAATGTAACAAGATGAATACGTTGCAAGAAATATTTCATCAGGCTCCATCTTGTCTTCTTGTGTGGTGTGATAATACAATGTCTGTTTCACTGTATGTGAAATCCATGGTTAGACTGCAATCGTCTTTGCACAGGCATAATTTGTTTACAGGTATTATATTAATGTCAACTAATTTCTCAGTTTTAAAAGTGTGAAAATCAACAGTGCATGTGTTAAATTTAGCACTGTACATCAGTTGACTCTGAGCATCTCCAGCCTGCCAACCACAGCAGAGCTTACAACCAACACCCAGAAAACTAAACCTCTTTCCACACCTGACCACAGAGCCAGGACCTGCAGAGAGTCACTCCAGCTTTCCTCAAGTTAATCCTCAGATCTGCCTCCCGCCAGACAAGCTTCTTAGTGTTATTTATGGATCTGTCAGTGTGTCAGTGTGGCCCCTGTGCTCGGTGACTTTTACACCCTGCTCTGGCGAATCACAACACCTGATGGAAACACCGTTTTGTTTTCCAGGGACACTGTGGCCCCATACAGTAGCAGAACAGGATCTAACTCAAATTTTACACAGGCCAGCTGACATAAAAATAAGCTCATAACTTTTATGAGGTCAACAACACAGTAAAAAAAAGTGATGAATCAACCTGGTTCCTTTAATAAATGTAATCAGAATAGTGCACTTGCATGAAGAAATGCAAAGAAACTACAATGATTCAGTGTCACATGAAGAGTTACTTCATTAATTTGTGCTTGAACGTGGTCACAGCTGTGTGTATGTTGGATGTGTTCCAGTACAGTTTCCAAGTAGAGTTGGGTGACACTGACAAATGAAATTACATTATTTTTAGCCACTCTAGCAGCTTTTGGTCGGTTGGTTGGTACAAACTGAAATATCTCAACCGTTTTTGATGGTTTGCCATGAAATTATGCACACACATTCCAGGGAAATATTGAACAACTACTGGATGGACTGATGTGAAATTTGCTACAGATATTCTTTTGTCCAGTACGTTATGACCAAAATGTGCAAAACTAACAAGACTGCACCGCTTGTTTCAAGGCTTTGATCAATGCCATGGTAATCGAATGGCAATGGTATTTGATTTGTCATATAGTATAGGTACATTTTCCCTGCTGGCTGCCTCTGTGTTGCTCGCAGATGGAGAGAGAGGAGCTTCAGTGCAAGCTGGATGCAGACCGACAAAACACC
This sequence comes from Lutjanus campechanus, assembly GCA_027495735.1. Taxonomy (NCBI): domain Eukaryota; kingdom Metazoa; phylum Chordata; class Actinopteri; order Lutjaniformes; family Lutjanidae; genus Lutjanus; species Lutjanus campechanus. The sequence continues at coordinate 2,996 of JAJHUR010122651.1, read as the reverse complement.
GGCGACACCGATGCTGGGATGCACGGCTCTGCTGTAGCTAGCATGTGTGTATGAGAGAGAGAAAAGAAAGTGGAAGTCTGACTGTTACACACATTGTTTATTAAGAACTTACTCTGAACACTGCTCTGCCATTTGACCCACAAAAACGATATTTTCCCGTGATAAAGATGAACATTTTTTAATTGCACTGTAAAAATATCAAAATGTTTGGGCGTCTGACATCCCTCTCACTCACAGCAGTAAACAGGTGAACGTAACACTTCAGTTAAGACCTCCGCTGAACGGAGAGTATGAGTCGTGCCCAACACATGTAATATAATATAATAACAAAACTCCGAGGTGATATCTACTTTAAAGGACCAAGTGTAAGATATAGTAGCTTGCAGATTGTGTAAGAAAACTATGATGGCTGTAAAACATGCACAAAATGCAAAAGGCCAAATCTAGAGTGTGTTTTGTCTGTTGTGATCTACTGCAGAAACATGGTGGTGCAATATGGCGGCCTCCATGGCAGAGGACCTGCTTTCTCTGTAGATATAAAAATCTCATTCTAAGGTAAAAAAAAACACACAATGATTCTTATTTTAAGGTGTTTATACACTAATGAAAACATACTACTGAATATTATATTCCTCTTTTGCCATATTCTGCCAATAAATCCCTTTAAACCTTATACACTGGACCTTTAATATCTGAATATCACTATTATTCCAGCTCTGCTTCAAACATGTCTCGGCTTATTAAACTAAGAGCAAGAGTAATTAGATTCACTCCCTATTAAGCTAATTCCATTCACTCTATTCTTTGTAGGCCAATATCACATTTCCATGGCACAAATTAAATTAAGCAGCAGTCAGCGAGCATTAATTACAGTTATGGTGGATTATGGTGTTGTTGGTTCTCTCCTTTCTGTTCCAAACACCAAACCCACAAACAGCAGTTCCACATTGCCTGAAATGATTTAAAAAGTACTAAAACATATGTAAATAAGTCTCTTCATCGTCATTGTAAAAGCATACAGTGCAAGTTTCAGTGTGGCTCATTCTGACTCACAAGAGCTGAAGGCCATTTTGTTTGGATTTGAAAAAAAAAAGAGGGAAAAACAGGATCACGTCAGGAGTAGCAGGCGTGTCTGGAGGAAACCAGATTGTACCAGATTACTTTCCTTCCAGCAATGGAAGTTATCATTTTAGATTTTTTTTTTTTTTTTTTACAAAAGACAATGCAATTTCAAACAAGAGGCCGCTTCCACAAATTCTGTTCAGTTCATAAATCAAAAGGATTATCAAGTGTTAACTGCTGCCGCACCACAGCAGAACAGGTCTTGGAAAAAGTACACTGCACGGTCTTCATAACAAGACTTCAACAGGTGCGTCTCTTCTATTAGGATTTATGATGTCTTGATAAGCAGTGGGACTCTGATCATAACTAAGTATCCTGGAACAAACTCCTGACAATATAGAAGAAAAAAAAACAATGCAAGACAACAGTGAAGAAAAAAAACAAGAAAGCATTCTGCATCTCAATAATTATCTCAATAATATTTCAGTTTAGTCCCTCAGTACTTGGTCCTAAATGCACAATTTTGGACAGAAAAATAAAGTCAAAGTTAAATTGGACACTGATGACATAATTGAAAAACAGTAGGTACTGAGACGGTCTTTTTAAAAGGACAGAGTGTGAATGAGACAGCGTGACTGGGACTAGTGTGTGCCACTTGGCACCGTCCTGGAGAAAGTAACAGGATTACGACAGACAGCTAAGTCAACAGCTGACACACACACACACACACACACACACACACACACACACACATACACTGTATATACACTCACGCTTCACAGCTGACAGTGGGACAAAGACCAACTGTCTGACCTGAGACGTGGCCCTGAAACCATCTTCACTCTTTACTAAACTATCTCTGCATGTGCATTTGTGTGTGTGTGTGTGTGTGTGTGTTTCCCAACATGACTGATCGGCACTGGATGAAATTTAAACAAGCAATGTTTTAACAATGTGCAATGTCAAAAAGAAAATGTCTTTTCAGTCCAGTTAATGTGAATGGATAATGCAAAGTCCTATCTTAAAACAATTATTACATCTAAATAATTTATACAGTAAACATAAAAGTAAAGTTAAGATTATTTGAATTGAGGTTGAATAAGGTCAGTGTATTTCCGGCTGTATAAGGCGGTCTGCACCAGCCCGGTATCTAAGCAATGTTAGCAATGTTCTGCTGTGGACTGGATCAGCAACAAAATGTATTTTAACCACGTAAAAAAGGTCCACCCAATAAATCTGCATCTGTTTAAGAGTATGCTATATTATATTATATTATATTTATAATATATCCATTGCTTTACCTTGCCATCAGACAGCTTTTTCGGACAGGAAACCACTGCTACACAAGCTGCATGTCGCTCTCTCTCCAAACCAACCAAACTCCATGGGTGAAATCAGTAATTTTACCTGGCGGGACACGGGAGTTGCTGTTCTACCACTGCATCGATCTCTTAGTTTTTTTGTGGTATTGTGTGACTTTGTTGAATCCAAACTATCCTTTTAAAACACTAAGTCAAACGGTAACACAACCCTGTCCACAGCAGTACATTGCTTTGCTTTGGTGCTGGTCCTCCTCTCTCCTTCTCCAAACTGGGGGCGTACTGGCTGCCATCCACTGTAGGAAATATACCATCAATAAGTACCTCAAACAACCCCGATTCATATAATCTGAACTATCCATTTACGTTTCAGTTTTGGCTCTCCAAGGGAAAAAAAAGTCTGGGTACCCCTGATTTAGACTATGTAGTCCAAAAATAGACACCATCAGTTTAACCTATACAAAATAATTACAATTTAAATTGCAATATCAGTAAGAAAATTGTAATTAGACTACAGCTGCAACCAACTATTATTTTCATTATCAACTAATCTGTCAGTCATTTTCTCAGTTAGTCGATAAGTTGTTTGGTCGAGAAAATGTAAAAAAAAAAAAA
>JAJHUR010122648.1:0-19549 GCA_027495735.1 Lutjanus campechanus | reverse complement strand
AAACACTGGATGCTTGTAAAATGTATCTTACTCTCACTGGTTTCTCCCATGTTACCAAATAAAATAAATAACTGGGGAGCTGAGACCAAAACTTTGTTCTTTCATACCTGTAGTTTGATTTATTTGGTCATATGTTTGGTATGATTTACATGCATTTATCCACACAGATCAGCACATGGTTTTAATAGTAGATTAGCGGATGAAATCATGCTAAAAGTCCATTTTCAAGAGGTCTCGGTTGTGTTGTTTGGTCCTCAATAGCTCTTTCTGGGGTTAATTAACCTTTTCCTTACTGTGTTGTTCTTGTTTTTTCTTTTCTACAGACGAGCAAAGACCTGCTCCTGGCCTTCTCCAGGGACTTCTTGAGCGGAGAGGGGATCCTCCCCCGGCACCTCGGCTACCTCGGGTTACCCGTCTCCCACGTTCAGACGCCCCTGGACGAGTTCGACTTCGCTGTGAAGAATTTGGCCGTTGACTTGAAATGCGGAATTCGTCTAGTGTGAGTGAGACGTTGTAAATTTTAACGTGAAGTTCTGATCCCCGTTGGGTGTTTCGTGTTTTTTGTTTTTTCCCCTTTCTCTCAGAGGTTACGCTCCGTTCTGCAGGAGCGGTATCCTTGGATTTTATGTTTTGGACTCTGCAGCGGAGCAGCTTCAGTTTGGAGATTTCCTCTCTGGGATTCTCACTGGAGGACGCTCTCTCTAACAGCCGTCCTGATCATAGCTCAATCTCACCTGTGTATCTCTCAAAGTTTATATTTTTCCTTCCTTTAATGCACCGAAATACAAGTTAGCGGCAATGAATTCCTTTTGATAAGTTTAGATCAACAAAGTCTGTAAATGATGCCGACTCACTTTCAGGACAATTAGCCCAATGGCCTAAGACAAGTTTGCAAAAATGGGATTTTGATAAAACTGAGAAAAAGTCATAAAAGTTGACATTTTTAAAGCAGAAGACTAAATGAGAAAAGATGAGGATGAATTGAATGATTTAAATAGCAAAAGAAGGCTAAACTGTTTCCAAGAAAACGTAAACTTGATTGTTACAGCGCCACCTTGAGGTCAATGAGCGTGTGAACCGGTGAACTGACCCCCAAAATGTCACTCAAATACCTAATTTGACAATAGATAGATACATAGATTTTATTGTCCTGAAGGAAATTTGTCTTGGACACATGCAGTGACTGTTAAAAATGCAAAATAAGATATTGCATACATAAAACTGTCAAACACACATTAAAATGTCTCGCAAATATACACACACACATACATACAGACTTCCAGAACTTCATTGTGAGATCAAATCAACATCAAACACACTTTAAGTTCTTTACCAGTTCACTGTACTCCTCTGTAAAAATAATCTGGAAGTTAAGATGGCGTGCTTCTTACTGGAATAATACATGTCAACACTTTATTCAATAGTTGCCAGAAACAAAAGTACCACAGCAACACACACACAACAACAAAGGTCGTCATCCTTATGAAATATGCTTTTTAATGTGGGCTTTGCTTCCAGGCGTGTGATGGAGCTCCTCATCCAGGACTGGAGTCTGTCGGCCAAGCTCCGTCTGCCAGCCATCAGCCGCCTGCAGAAGATCCACAACGTCGACATGGCCCTGCAAGTGCTCAGAAGCAAAGGGGTCGACCTCAAGGATGAGCACGGTAATCATGATTTTTCTCCCTGAGCGAGCAGCAGAATGAGGTGGACGCTCAACCTGAAAAGAGCGTTTACCCTCCAAAAAAAAACGAGCTTCGGTGTTTCATTGTGTTCTTGAATTGTTAAATATTTGTTGTGTTTTCTTGCTGGGCTGCGTTTTCCGCCGCTGTGGCGCTGTTGTGGACATTGCTCATTCACTCGAGAACGAACACCTGCCATTTCACTGCTCATCTTTTGTGTTTGATCACAGACAGCTGTTCTTGTACAGCTGCGCGGCGGCTTAATTGGATTGCTTTGCCCTTTATGACGCCGCGTCGGACGCGTGTGAACTTTGTGTGACAAATGGTTGTTTGTGCCTGTGCACCTCTGCGTAAGTGAACATGTGTCAGAGCGAGTGAGCAGTGCAGGATAAAGGGAGCCGCTTCAAGACATAAAAAGAAATCGGTCGGCACAATAACTTTGCCTGCTTTATCAACCAAACCGCAAAAAAGACAAGACCTAATGCTTTTATACGTTGTGAAATGGCCTCAGTAGTACCAATACCAAAACAGTAATACAATTATTAACTATTATATTAATTATTTTCATTATCAGTCTGTCAATTATTGTTGTTGGTGTAGAAATGGTGTAAAGTTCCCATCACTAATGTAATGTTGCGTCCAACCGACCAAATTAAACCAGAGAACTTTTGGCATTTCGCTTGACTCAAATGCAGTTAACTTGACACAGTTCAAAGGTGTTTAAGCATTGTGTCTTTTATTTCCAGGCTCCACCATTGATTCCAGAGACATTGTGGACGGACACAGAGAGAAGACCCTGAGCCTTTTGTGGAAAATCATCTTCACATTTCATGTGTGTATCAGACTTTGTCTCCAATTCGTAATAAACTTTATTTATACAGGGCTTTTCAAAGTGAAGCGACAAAGTGCTTCACTTGTTGGCAAAGGTCATTTTAACCTGTGCAAAGACTTGACTGATATTCTGCCAACAAATTATGTTTTAAGGTGGAGGTGATTTTGGACGAGGATCAGCTGAGGGAGGAAATCGGCTTCCTGAAGAGAACCGTGAGGACCAAACGGAGGCTGGCGTGTCTGAGGGCCGATCGGGGCCTTCAGCCCAGTCCCACAGAGACCAGGGCGCCGTACGAACACAGCAGCACAAAGGTCACCCTGCTGATGGACTGGGTCCGAGCTGTGTGCGACTTCTACAATCTGAAGGTGAGTTTTTAAAGTTTTTATCTGCAGCTCAAAGGAAATATTTTGCTGTTTTGAGTTGAAGCGGTTTAACTGGTTTTGATTTAATTTAATCTTGTCAGGCAGGTATTAGGTGTTCGCCTGCTGTAATCTGATGTATTATTGAACTGTTATTGTGCTGTAGCTGTTGGCACAAAGTCTTTGGTGAAGGCTTCACAACAACAGGAGATGAAGAAATAAATTTTAGTGTTTGATTTGAAAAGGTCTGAAATAGTCTCGGGAGGTATCAAGGTATTATTGTATACCAGGGTATTTAGAGGGGAAAAAAATGAAATTAATATATTACAGTTGGGAACTTAGCCAACAGAAGAATTATTTGGAGGTAGAAAAGAAATAAGTGGTCATTTCTGCTCTGTAGCCTGAGTTTCCTTGCAAATTAGTTAAATATCACGAGATGTAGAATCAATAAAATACTGCCACTATAACTTCAATTTGATACGAAAGCTCCCAACTATACATCTGTAAATCATCTCCACTCAGACAAATGATGTGTTGGTATCCACGGCAACAAGTGCCATCAGGTCCTTTAGCAAGAACCTATGGAATAAGGGTGCTTATTTCCTTTATATTCATTTATTTTAAGCATTTAAACCCACACATGAAGCATTGTAAGCTGGACGATGTCATATACGCTGCAATAGTCTCTATCGTCAGATTTTAATGATTGTAGGTAGGTATGAAAAGGTAGGCACCGCCAAGCCTACCCTGTAAACAGAGTGGTGCTTCCTCTCCAAAAATGCATCAAAATAATTGATTGCATGTGCACACTCGACTGTCTCTGCATAATGATAGATACCGTCAGATCAGAGGGTTTGAGCTAAATGCTAATGTTAGCATGCTAAATCACTCATAATGAGAATGCTAACGTGCCGATCTTTACCATGTTCACTACAGTAGTTTAGCGTGTTAGCATTTGTTAATTAACACTACACACAGGGCTGTGTGGGTTTTAAAAAAGGCGGGTAAACTATAAACTTAAAGGGACAGTTCACCCCCCAAAAAAGTGCTAAATTTTTAGAGATAGATAAATTTTTAGAGATGTCTGCCTTCTTTCCAATGTAATGGAACTAAATGGCACCAAAAAATAGATTTTTAAAAAATCAAAACTAGTGTCTCTTTCCAAAAATCATGACCCGGTTAATCAAGACAATACACAGACCTTGTTCTGAGGAGTTACATGTTGGAACTATTTTCATTCTAGTAGAGAGTAGACAGAAAGTAGTTCCGGTAGATATTACTGCAGAAAGAAAGTAGTTCCTACAAGAAACTTCTCACAACAAGGTGTTGTGAGTGTTGCAGAATCTCCCAAACAACTGAAGTGAGTGGTGGCCAGTTTTCAAACGTTAAATGTCTCCATATTGCTCTTCTGGTGTAATCCAGGTCTCCTAAAGCTCCAACATGCCAAGTTGACTTGAAAGAAGTTATTTACATCGTGTTATCAGCCTACAGCTTCACTGTAGAGCCTTAGCTTGGAGCCATGTTCATTTACGCGTGACTGAATTTCTATTTTTGGGTGAACTATCCTTTAAACATTCAACAAGTCAGTCACTCTGAGCAACGCCCGGCGTGACGTCAGCGTAGCGTAATTCTTGATCTAAACGTGGCACAACAAATGATAGTTTCACTCATATTTTTCAAGCGTGTTTTTGTAGCATTACATTAATGTCACAAACTCAAAAGTCCTCACAAAGTTCTTCTTTAAGAAACCAGTAACTAGAGCTTGTTGTCTGTCTGTGCAGGTGGAGAACTTCACCGTGACGTTCTCGGATGGCCGCGTCCTCTGCTACCTTATCCACCACTACCACCCCAGTCTCCTGCCAGAGGAGGCTGTCAGTCACGGCACCACTCAGACTGTCGAGTGCTCTCAGAGGGGCCGCCTGGAGCTCAACTGCTCAGCCAGCGACTCCGACAACTCCTTTGACTCCTTGCCAACAGGCCTGAACGGTACTTGTCAGCTATATGCTGCATCTTCACTGCAGCTGTCTGTTTGGGTGTGCTTTAAACAAAAACAAAAAAAAAAGTTCAGCTGGATGTTCATCAAACAGGCATTAGGGTGCGTGAAAAAGAGGAAAAACAGTTTGGAAATTCATTGAAAATATATATATATTAAAACAAATAATAATCTGGGCCAAAGTTTCATGTTCAGGCTGGGCTGCATCAACAAAGATTCAGTTTTAAACCTCAGTTTAGTTTTTACTCTAAACCTGGATCAAATTTAATCCTGTTGCACAGGTGATCCAGTGTTAATTATAAAATTTAACTTGAGAAGGTTTAACTTTTAAAATGGTGCCTTTTTGAGCTGGATTGCTGGATTTTGAACTTGGTCATTTTTTAGCTAGATAGCAAACAATACAACAGTTTAAAAAAAAAACAAAAAACTTTATAACAAACTAACAAACAAAGTAACTTTTTTCATTTATCGATAGCTAGCAAATTTTTTAGCTTGGTAGCAAACAAGCAGTGAAACATTTACAAAGCAGCCAAAATGGTTTCCCCCTCTCTTTTATCAGCGCTCAAATGTATTTATTTTAATTTATTTACTTTAGTTTGGGTACACAGGCATCTCCACATTAAGAGATTTTTAATTTCGGCTTGTGGAAACTAACTTGGCTTTACTAAACTGCGATTCATTTTAAATTGTGCAACAGAGAACTGCTTAACTTTAATTCATTTTAAACTAAACCCTGATTTAGCACTAATCTTAGATTAAATCAATCCTTGTTGGTGCACCACAGTCTTGGTGTTTAGCACCTTAATTGAATTTCTTCCCATTTACTATAGTTTTAATTATAGCGACAGAAGTGTTATGTCATGACTCAAAAGTTAAATGTTTGTATGTATGACTTTTAAACGAGAGTACGAAGAAATCAGAGATGCAGTGACAACCGTGTCTGTTGATCTTTTTTTGGTGAACAGGCCCAGATTCTCCATCAGTGGAATTTAAGGAGCTTCTGGAAAATGAGAAAAACAACTTCAGGCTGGTCAACACTGCGGTGTCTTTCCTGGGCGGAGTTCCTGCCATGATCAACCCAGCTGACATGTCCAACACCATCCCCAATGAGAAGGTGAGACCTTCTGCAGCAGTTCATCCAGTCTATTTTTCAAGAGGCAGATACAGATAAATTGGTCAGGGATTGAATCCTGCTTTAATTTTTGTGCAACACCGTTAAGCTTTGAACTGGATGGTCCTTTTCCTCTTAAACCCAGGGGACACGGGTGAAACAGCCCCGAGATGTCTGAAAAATGATGTCCAGACCAGAGTGAAATGCTTCCTTCATCTACATCTGTTTACTTCCAGGTGGTGATGTCCTACTTGTCCTTCTTGTGTGTCCGTCTTTTGGACCTGCGTAACGAAACCAGAGCAGCTCGGGTCATACAGGGTGCCTGGAGGAAATACAGATTAAAGAAAGATCTACAGCTCTACAAGGTTGGTTCAGTGTTTGGCATCTGATCTATTCTATTTTATTCATTTTGTAAATTCAGCTCGGTCATGACTGAAGAACTGGAGCCATTTATGTCTGGATGGCACCAAAATTAATCACTGTCCTGGTATTTGGCGACTTAAAAGAGCTACAATTGCTGTTTCAGTTGTGTGCGTCAGTGCTTTGTGCTTTTCTTTCTTTTCCTGCTTTATTTTCTATTTTATCAGGTTTTATTGTCAGATTTCTTGCTGACAGCTTCCAGTAAAAACTAAAGCATGCAAGTTATTATGTTTTTGGTCATGGTTGCACTGTTGTTTCCACCTGGACGTCTCATTTTTTTTCTCTCTCTCTGATGTTTGTGATATTTAAAGGTATAATCTGCAACACTTTCCTAAAGAAACAATGTATAGACTCATGAACATAATCCCCTTCAGTCTTCACTTATGACCCACTAGAGTTCTGTGGTGGTGTCTGTATCTGCCTGTATTTCCTTATTTTTTCTCATTTTCTCAAAATGTTGATATTTGACATCCTGATGCGTTTAGGAAGAGCTCGGACACATCCAACCGACTCAAACCTTAACTTAATAAAATAATTGAGTAAAAGGAGTCCCCCTTTTTGTGTAAATAAGTATAAGATCTATATCTTAGAATTTCTTTGTAATTAATTATTACATTACAGGAGGTGGCAAAAACAGATAGAAACTCAATAGAGTGCAGTTAAATTAATGTGTCCTTGAGTTTGCTCCCTCTGAAAAAAAAAAAATGCAGTGTTCCAGTTATTTATTTATTTATTTTGCTTTTTTGCACCATCCGTCTGGAACCTCACTACAAGGCACTTTAAAACTCAATTCGTTCAAACTCAGCTCTTGGTCATTTTCAATCGATAATCGTAGACCTTCTAACTACTGTTTGTACCTGTTTTAACTGATTTTGTTGTATCTTGTATTTCTTTTGTATCTTCTCAACATCATTGTAAATAAGGGTTTCGCCCTCAATGATTTTCGAGATTCAATTAAGACAAACAAGTTTTTCTTGCACTGGTATTTCAGACAAGTTGCATTGAAACTGAAGCTCGTGGGCACAGCTCGCAGCTACCTGTTTTGTATGCCAATAGAGGAAAAAAAATATATGAACTTAGGTAATATTGCGGCAGATGTCTGGCATAGAGAGACATATAAAAACTTAAAACTGATGAGCAATAATAATTTCTTTTTTTGTTTAATTTTGGATGCAGGAAAGGAACGTGGCTGCCATGAAAATCCAGTTAGTTGTGAGGAGATTTCTCCAGAAGCGCAGAGCCGAGAGGCAGAATCGAGCTGCCGTTGTCATCCAGTCAGTCTGGAGAGGTTACGCAGCCCGTAACTGGCTGAGGCTGAAAAAAGAGGCTCAACTTCGGGCTCTGCGGCATGAGGCGGCAACTGTCATCCAGGTGGGAGTTTTTCATATATGTGAGAGTAAAAGAAAAATAACTAAAAAATGATTCAGAATGGAAGAATATCACATAATATTTTTCATCATTCTCAGGTGGTCATGGTTTTAAAATGTTGACCTGATTTAGCTTTTCTTACCTCTGATGGTGATCCCAGTTATAAAGAAGATACACTGGTGTTGGTCCCTAATTTATGTGCCGTCCTCTTTTGCCTTTATGTTACAATTTCAATGGGTGTCTATTTTGTTGCAGAAAAACATTTGCTTCATAATGAAGCCGCCTTGTGTAATTGTTCTGTGAATAGACGGTTCTTATCTTGTCCCTGCAGGCTCAATGGAGGATGTTTTCGGCCTTGAGGGCTTACCATCGCCTCAGATACTACGCCATTGTTGTCCAAGCACAATGGCGGATGATGAGGGCGGCCTCTGCTTATGGAAGAGTCTGCTGGGCGGCAACAGTCATTCAGAAGCACTTGCGAGCACGGGCTCTCGCAAGAAGAGATCGGGAACATTATCTCTCCCTCAGAACTGCAGCGGTGAAAATACAAAGAGGCTACAGAAGATGGAAAACCCAGAAAACAGAAAAGGAAAACTGTGCTGCAAAAGTGATCCAAGCTGTGTTTAAGACATGGTACAGGGAAAAAAGGGCTGAAAAAACTGCTGCTGCTGTAACGATTCAGTCTTGGTATAGGATGCAGAGGTGTCTCCGTCAGTACAGAAAGATCAAGACAAGTGCTGTGCTCATTCAAGCCCAATACAGGGGTCATGCACAGAGGCGCTGCTTTCACATGATGAAGCTGCAGCACCGCTCAGCTATTGTCATTCAGAGTGCCTTCAGAGGGCATGCTGTCAGAAAACAGGTGGCAAAGATGAGATGTGCAGCAGCCGTAATCCAGCGCTGGTTCAGGGCCTCAGTGGAAAGAGACGTGGAAAGGCAAATGTTTGTGAGGATGAGATGTGCTGCCATTACCATACAAGCAGCTTATCGTGGAAAAGTGGCTCGGGAATCCCTGAAAAAACAGCACAAGGCAGGAACAGTGATCCAGGCAGCTTTTAGGAAGTACGCTGCCCAAAGGCGCTACCTTCTCTTGAGAAAAGCTGCAGCTGTGATACAGCAAAAGTACAGAGCCACAATTTTGGCTCGTAAGACAAAGGAGGATTATGACGCTTTTAGGAAAGCTGCACTCACTATACAAGCTAACTGGAGAGGCAGAGCTGACAGGAAGAGGGTAGAAAAGTGGCATCAGAGTGCAACACTGATACAGGCTCACTACCGTCGGCACAAAGAGCAAGCAGAGTACAAGTCCAAGAAGGCAGCTGCTGTAGTCATACAGCGTCACTACAGAGCTTATATCACTGGAAAGGAGATGAGGAAAGCATACCTGCACATGAGAGCAGCCTGTGTTACTGTTCAAGCTGGATTCAGAGGAATGAGGGTTAGGGCAGAGCTGAAGAAAAATCACCAGGCAGCGACAGTCATTCAGTCTTCGGTTAGGATGTTTTTATGTAAGAAACAATATTTTCTCCTACAAAGTGCGGCGATTATCATCCAGAGTCGCTACAGAGCTCTTGTTGTCTGCAGGGCACAGCAAACTGAATACAGACGGCTCAAGCAGGCCACTATAACAATACAAGCGGTCTACCGTGGATTTAGAGTTAGAGAGGACCTAATGAAGAGGCACAAAGCTGCCAGAGCAATCCAAGCTCAATTCAGGATGCACAAAACGCGTGTGGCTTACCTGGCTACCAAGTATGCTGCCATCATTATTCAGGAACGCTACAGGGCCAAACTGCTCCGGGATCAGCAGATGCAGAGGTACAGAGCATTGAGATCTGCAACTGTAGTCATCCAGGCGGCATATCGTGGCCACAGGGCCAGGAGAATGATCGCAGAGATGCACCAAGCTGCTACAGTCATTCAGAGAAAGTTTCTCACCATTCGGGACAGGCGTAGGTTCCAAGCTATGAAGGCAGCAGCTTTGGTTTGTCAGCAGAGGTACAGAGCAGTGACCCTGGCGAGAAAAGATCGTTTGGACTATTTGTCAATGCGCAGGGCAGTCATTTGTCTGCAGGCCGCCTATAGAGGATATGAGGCCAGAAAGCAGTTGCGTATCCAGCATTCAGCGGCTGTGATAATTCAGTCTCACTTCCGAAAGTACCAGCAGAGAACCTACTACAAGAGGCTCCACTGGGCGGCCAATATATTGCAAGCACGTTTCAGAGCCAACAAGAAAATGAGAGAGGAGATGCAAGCTCTGAGCGCCAAGAGAAATGCTGCTGTTGTCTTACAAGCTGCCTTCCGTGCAACAAAATCCAGACGGATCATCAAACAAAGGCATCAGGCTGCTAGTGTTGTCCAGAGAGCTTACAGAGCCCACTGTGAGCGCAAGCAGTATCTTACCTTGAAATCCTCCGTCCTTACCATTCAGCTGAGGTATCGGGCCACTGTAGCAGCAAAGGATCAGATGAAACAATACCAGCAAATGCGCAGAGCAGCAGTCCTCCTTCAGGCAGCATACAGAGGGCAGCAGCTCAGGAAAGAGATCGCTCGTCAACATCAGGCGGCCACTGTTCTACAGTCAGCATTCAGGAAGCACAGAGAGGAAGTCAAATTCCAAGCAATGCGTCTGTCCGCCATTATCATCCAGAGATACTATCGCTCCTGTGTTCTTCAGAGGCAAGAAAGGGAAATGTTCCTGAGAGCGAGACGCTCTGCCGTCATTCTTCAGGCAGCTTTCAGAGGTCATCGCGTGCGAACCAACTTTGCCAACATGCACAGGGCAGCTACTGTCATTCAAGCAAACTTCAAGAGGCATAAACAACAGTCAGCCTTCAGGAGACAATGCTGGGCAGCCTGTGTCTTGCAGCAGCGGTTCAGAGCTCAAAGACAGAGAAACACTGACATGAAACATTATCAACTGCGCAGGAAAGCTGCTGTCGTCTTACAGGCTGCATATCGTGGAATGAAATCCAGACAGATCATCGAACAGAGGCATCAGGCTGCCAGTGTTATCCAGAGAGCTTACAGAACACGATGTGAACACAAGCAGTATCTGACCTTAAAATCCTCCGTTCTCATAATTCAGCGGAGGTATCGGGCCACTGTAGCAGCAAAGAAACAAATGCAAGAATACCAAAAAATGCACAGAGCAACAGTCCTCCTTCAGGCAGCATACAGAGGGCAACAGGTCAGACAGGAGGTTGCCCGCTGGCACCAGGCTGCCACCGTGATCCAGTGTGTATTTAGAAAGCACAGAGAGAAAGTCAAATTCCAGGCCATACGTCTGTCTGCCATTATCATCCAGAGATACTATCGAGCCTGTCTTCTCCAAAGACGAGACAGAAGAAACTTTCTAGACATGAGACACTCTGCTATTGTCCTTCAGGCAGCATACAGAGGACAGCAGGTCAGAAAGGAGGTTGCTCGTTGGCACCAGGCAGCCACTGTGATCCAGTCTGCATTCAGGAAGCACAGGGAGGAAGTCAAATTCCAGGCAATGCGCTTGTCCGCAATTGTCATCCAGAGATACTATCGCTCCTGTGTTCTTCAAAGAAAAGAGAGGGAAAACTTCCTAAAAGCGCGACATTCTGCCATCGTTCTTCAGGCAGCTTTCAGAGGTCATCGCTTGCGAACCAACATTGCCAACATGCACAGGGCAGCCACCATCATTCAAGCAAACTTCAAGAGGCATAAACAACAGTTAGCCTTCAGGAGACAATGCTGGGCAGCCTGCGTCTTGCAGCAGAGGTTCAGAGCTCGGAGACAAAGAAACGTTGAGATCAAACATTATCAACAGTGCAGAAAAGCTGCTCTTGTGTTGCAGGCTGCATATCGTGGAATGAAATCAAGGCAGGAAATCAAACAAAGTCACCAAGCCGCCAGTGTTATCCAGAGAGCTTACAGAGCACACTGTGAACACAAGCAGTATCTGACCTTAAAATCCTCCGCTCTCAAAATTCAGCAGAGGTATCGGGCCACTTTAGCAGCAAAGAAACAAATGCAAGAATACCAAAAAATGCGCAGAGCAACAGTCCTTCTTCAGACAGCATACAGAGGGCAGCAGGTCAGACAGGAGGTTGCCCGCTGGCACCGGGCTGCCACTGTGATCCAGTGTGCATTTAGAAAGCACAGAGAGGAAGTCAAATTCCAGGCCATACGTCTGTCCGCCATTATCATCCAGAGATACTATCGGACCTGTCTTCTTCAAAGAAAGGAGAGAGAAAACTTCTTAAAACTCAGACATTCTGCCGTCATTCTTCAGGCAGCTTTCAGAGGTCATCGCGTGCGAACTAACATTGCCAACATGCACAGGGCAGCTACTGTCATTCAAGCAAACTTCAAGAGGCATAAACAACAGTCAACCTTCAGGAGACAACGCTGGGCAACCTGTGTCTTGCAGCAGAGGTTCAGAGCTCAAAGACAGAGAAACACTGAGATAAAACATTATCAAGACGTGAGGAAAGCTGTCATTAATCTACAAGCTGCCTTCCGTGGAATGAAATCTCGAAGAATCCTCAAACAAAGGCGTCATGCTGCCAGTGTCGTCCAGAGAGCTTACAGAGCCTACTGTGAACGCAAGCAGTATCTGAAATTGAAACTGTGCATTCTTACCATCCAGCAAAAGTATCGGGCCACTGTAGCAGCTAAAACACAAAGAACACAATACCTGGAAATGCGCAGCGCAGCGGTCATCCTCCAGGCGGCATACAGAGGGCAGCAGGTCAGAAAGGAGGTTGCTCGTTGGCACCAGGCAGCCACTGTGATCCAGTCTGCATTCAGAAAGCACAGAGAAGAAGTCAAATTCCAGGCAATGCGTCTGTCCGCCATTATCATCCAGAGATACTATCGCTCCTGTGTTCTTAAAAGACAAGACAGAGAAAAGTTCCTGAAAATGAAACGATCCACCGTCATCCTTCAGGCAGCATTTAGAGGCTGGTGTGTCAGGAGGGACATTTGCCGACAAAGTCAAGCTGCCATTGTGATCCAGTCGCACTGGAGACGCTCGGTGCAGAGGCGTATCTTCCAAAGGAAGAGGGAGGCGGCTGTGAAACTTCAGCGGAGGGTCCGAGCAGTGCAGCTCGGCAGGTTGGAAAGGAACAATTACACCCAGATGAGACGAGCCGCTGTCGTGCTCCAGACACACTGCCGAGCCTGGATTGCAAGACGACAGGTAATGGGCTTTATTTGAAGACACCACGTCATTATTAAATTAAATAGTTAAATAGTGCTTATAATGGTTATTTCTTTGTGAGCTTAAATATACACATCAGAAGCATTAAAGTGCTGCAGAAACTTCTGACAGTCACTTGAATTTGTTTTCCTCACGTGGGTCCTGATGATGCAGGATGACAATCACCAAAATTGTCCAGTCAACAAGTAACCTGTCAGTCTGTAAATCTTCCTGTTAACTCCTCGTTTGTAAAAAGTCAGTAAAGTATATAATGTAGCCCTACCAGAAACAATGCTCTGCCTTCATTCTCCTCAGCAATAAACACACAGTGCCAACAGTTTCTATTGACTGACTCGTGAGTCTACTGCCTGTCTGGAAAGAAGTTGACCATATTAAAACATGATTTGTAGTAAAAAGGCTTAACAAAAAAGGTGATTGTCCTTTGCACGCCATGCTGTTTCAGGTACTAGAGAGAGCCAAGGCAGAGAGGAGGCTTCGTTTCACATCAGCGGTCTTCCACCATCTCAGTGCAATAAAGATCCAAAGAGCTTTAAGAGCCCACTGGGCTTTGGAGTCGGCCAAAAGACAAATCCAGTCGGTCATCGCCATACAGGTACAGTGACAACGAGCCCACCATCCCATTTTTTTCAAGTGAAGCGAAGAGGACAGCCTTTCTTAAAACTATTCCCTTGTTTTTTCGTTTTTTCTAGCGATGGGTGAGATCGAGGCAGCAGAGGAGACGGTATTTGGAGGACAGGAGGAAGGTGGTTATAGCCCAGAGAGCGGTCAGACGCTGGTTAGCTCGTCGCCACAAGGCTGCGTCCGTCATCCAGCACGTCGTCCGGAATTTCCTCCTCCTCAGGCGCCAGAGGAGGGTTCAACAGGGCATTGTCAAAGCTCAGGTACAACAGTCAGTGGTGAATTTAGCAAAGTTGTCTTCTGTGCTCTTAAAGGTCCAGTGTGTGAGTATTACACCGATTTATCTGCAGAATATGTCAGAAATGGAGTATAACAGTGATTACCAAAGTGTGGGCCGTGAAGATACTGCAGGTGGGCTCTGAGAGGTTATTAAAAATAAATAAAATGTTTTTAAGTTGAAGTCAAGTCAAGTTCAGACAAACTGAATACAGGCTCGAGGAGCAGCCTTTTGCACAAATTAGGTTCTCCTGCATGCTTGGAAAGGGAGGGCGAGGCGGGTGATGCGCCAGATGCCCCTTTTAGTGTAAATGATGGAGAACAAAATCACTGTAGTGTGTAATGTTGACTTCCTTTGTTGCCATAATTTATAAAAATAAAATTATTGGTTCAAATGGATGGTACAGTTCAGCCCTCACAATTATTCATCCCTTGTGGCATCAAAGGGCAAATATCCTCTGATCTGATGCACCAAATTTGAGTTTTTCTTTCTTTCTTTTTTTCTTCTTCTCCTTTTCCTTCCAGGCTCTGTGGAGAGGACACCGCTCCCGCCGACTGAATGACAATCCCAAGGTGGTGAAGTTGAGACACCGCTTGCGTCAGGTCTCCGCTGACATCCGGGAGGAGGACAAATTGTGCAACAAGACGTCGTCTGCCTTGGACTACCTGCTTCGATACAAACACTTCTCGTACATTCTTGAGGCCCTGAAAAACCTGGGTAAGGCTGGACCATTTCTGGTGATTTACTCTTATGAAACCACTAAACAGCTTCCACGAACCGTATTTTAGCCTCAAAGTAGTTTTAGAGGAAAACTAACTTTTGCTGTAGTGAGTGTTTTTGCTTGTTTGCAGTCTTTCGTCTGACACAAAGTGGTGAACTGTGCAGCGCAGCTGTCATCGCTATTTTACACAAAATAAACCAAGCCAGGAAACAACTTGGAGAGTATCATTGATTGGTCAATGAACTCTGCCTGGGTAACGCCCAGTTTCAGAGATAGTTAAAGCTGACAGTGAGGCAGTCTGATTGCTGGCTGTTTTTTGCCACCACAACATGACCATCAGGTTGCATTTCTCCAAAAGTTGACTGTTTCAACTTTAATGGTGCAGAACACTGTTTTGTTTGTTTGTTGGTTTCTTCAGCATCCCTTTGCTGCTCCCACCACCCCAACCTAAACAAACTACCCCCATTCAAATCAATGAGATAACTGGTGTTTTCACTGCAATATCTGATTCTGTCTGAATGTGTCCTAACAGACATTTGTATGAAGTTCAGGGTCTTGAGTCTGTTATGTTATTGCTATTTATTTCAAACCTTTGACCCTCTAGTGTACCCAATATAATTCTGAAGGGAAAATAAAATCTATTAAGGATGTTCCTGGTGACTAATTTCCCTGTCGATTTAGCCCAAATTTTAATTTAGACTTGTCAATTTGTCTAACAGTAAGAAAACACTTAAAAACAGTTAAAATTAGGGCTACACAATTCAATTGCCATCGCAATAAAATCGCAACATGGCCAAGTGTAAAATCCAGTTTGCAGAACCAAATTGCAATTTTTTGAAAAAGGAAAAAAGCTGTTAGTCATAGTCTACAATTGCCAAATCTTATTTTAAGCGCCACGGCACTTTGCGCCGTGCATTGTGAACATTGCACGTTCTCCTTCAAAACATGAAAACAACTCATGAAATGCTTCAGACCCAACAGGATCACAGTGTCTGCAGGTAAATGACATCGTTCACCCGGAGCTGACGTTAGCTGCCAGCCTGCCACACAGTGTGGCTAAAGTTAGCATGGCTAATGTTAGCAGTGCCAACAGCAGCAGCAGCAGCAGCCTGCTCTCCTTGCAGATTAATGTCTGTGTCTGTGCTCAGTGTAGTCATGCATTGCACCAATCCAGTTGTTATATACCAGTTTATTCTGATGCAGCCTACATTCAACGTGATTTTCATTTTCTGTATTAAAACACTGACAAACTGCATGATCTCAGGTGTCTCCTCAGCGCTGACAGAAGACCTTATGTGTGTGTTGTCCCTGTGTGTGTGTGCATGCACAGAGATCGCCACCAGGCTGTCCCCGGAGTGCTGCGAGCGGCTGGTGGAGAGCGGAGCCACCAACGTCATCTTCACGCTCATCCGCTGCTGCAACAGGAGCGTCCCCTGCATGGACGTCATCACCTTCTCCATCCAGATCCTCCTCAACCTCTCGAAGGTACAAACTCAAAGAGACACTCCCGACGGAAAAGAACCAAAACCTGTATTAATGTTAAAATCAGCGAGCCTTTTCAGGAGAATACTGGTCCTCATATTCAAATCAAAGCTCTTTGTTTTGTCTGTACGCGTACTTAATTGATTTTCATTAATCCATGTTTGTACCTTCTTCCCTCTTTGCTTTCTTTTTATTCCCCTCTCCTCCTCCACTCACTCCCTCAGTACCACAAGACCATCGAGGCTGTGTATTCAGTGGAAAACTCTGTGGAGACGCTGCTGGACCTGCTGCAGAGATACCGGGAGAAGGCGGGGGATAAAGTGGCAGAGAAGGGCGGCAGCATCTTCACCAAGGCCTGCTTCCTCCTCGCGCTCCTCCTGCAAGACAAGCGCCGTGCTGTGGTCCGTAGCTACTATAAACATCCAAACTTACCGTTCTAGTAGTTTGAGAAAATTTTAAATGACAATATCAGATGTGTAGAGGAAAGACAGTTATTGTAGTTTTGTAAATGTAATCCAAACTTTTAAATTTTTCTTTAGGAGGTTATGAAGCTACCAAAGGTCCTGGATAGGATACGCAGTATTTACCGCCTCACTGCTCGCAAACACAAGATGGACGCAGAGAGAACCGTTATCAAACAGAAGATGAACGCGTCCATCAATGGAAGCTTCTTCGTGCCGCCAACGCCCCAGAAATCCCGCCCAGGGCCAAAGTATGTACACGGTCTACAGAACTGTACATGTATACACATAGTTTGTGTTTGCAGTGGAAGTTGACATCCTGTTTTTGTTTTTTCAGGTTTGCACCAGACTGGGTTCTCAGAAAGGACAAGCTAAAAGATATTGTCGACCCTCTCAGGGCCATCCAGATGGTGGCCAACACACTCTCCATTGTGTTGTAAATAGCAAAGCTTTTAACTCCTCATTTGTCATCTCATTTTTTAGTCTTTCAGAAAATATTGTTTATTTGTAATCTTTCTTTTTTACCTTCACATTTCCATATGTTCATGTATATATTAAAATGGATTTGTTTCTTCAACGTGGGCCAGTTTCATGTATCTTTAATCATTTTTCTTGGTTTAAAAACTGTGTGTGATGATTCTGTCACTACATTTTTATTGGCAGATGGAAGGAAGCTTAACTGATAATTTTTCATGTGAGTCAAAAACTGAATCGGGTCACGTGTCTGGCTCCCAAATTGCATCTCCTTAGTAACACCACTAGCATGCTAACAACAATGCTAACATGTTGATTTTAAGCAGGTAATATTTACCATATTTATTTAGTGTGTTAGCATTATATTTGTTTATTAGCGCTAAACATAAAGTAAAGCTGATGCTGAAGGGAATCTCATTAGTTTTGCAGGTATTTGGTGACAAACCAAAGTACTGAATAATATTAAAATACGAACTGGTGATTTGGTGGTGACACGTAAGGGATAATGTACAGTGAGCAGGTCATTATTATGAAATAAATCCCAACAGGATGATGCAGACGGAGAGATTCTGAACCATCCTGAAGTGGTTTATTTCACAATAATGACCTGCCCACATCAAAGCTCCTGTAGTAAGCATATAAAAAGTATTAAAAAATCCATGTCAGTTGCTATGTGGGTGCAACAAAACTTCTTCCACGACTGCAGCTGCTCTCCGAGTCTGAGCCAAGTCAACGACGACATGAAAGATATCACGAGATGTAAAATAACATAAGACGTAACACGACATAATAACGTAAGATGAAAAAGGACATAAACGATGTAACAAGCCAAAAAATATTGTAAAAGGCATAAGACAGAAAACCATGCAAAAGACGAGAACAAAAGGACATAAGCGATGTAATAAGACATAAAAGACAAAAAGATGTAACAAAACAAAAGACGTAAAAGACATGAAAAATTACATAAACGATGTATCAAGCTAAAATAATGGAAAAGATGTAACGAGACAAAACAAGATGGAAAAACTATTAGGATGAAAAAGATGCAACAGCACTAAAAACTACATAAAAGAAATAAAAGGTCAAACAGACGAGAAGGAGACCAGAGACAAAGAGCTGAGGTCCATTTAGATTTGTGCAGAAAAAGGCAGTAGAAATGTCTTTCAGAAGGAAACGTTATTTTTATACTATGAGTATATTTCAGAGCCTGTACCTTTTTTTTTTTTTGCTCTTACTGCAGTAAAGAAGCTGAACCAGACTTCTACTTTTACTCAAGTATTTATTTTTTTTATACTTGCACAGAAATCGTGTACTTTTGCCACCTCTGATGATCAAACAATGTAAACTTACATGACAGCAGGTTAATTGAATAAAATCACAAGGATATACAAGGGGATATACATATATATATGTATAGGGTTGGATTTGCCTGAATAGGCCTGAACTAGAAGTATTGATGAGTCACGTCATTGGCAGTCGGTGGAGACTCTCACTGGCACGTGGGCAGGGCCATCACGCCGTCATTACAACTCGCACGCATCGAGCCCACAGCTCTTCTTTCGGCACACTTGAACCCGATTACATCATTATGGGCTGCGTACATTTTCCTGTTATTACTAAATCTGAACTCAATATGATGTTGCCTCAGGTCGTTGTCGGTCACAGTGCAGGGTTCTGCAAGAGATAAATGGACAAAAACATTTTGTTAATGGCAGGAGCGACTTTCTATATCAAACAAACTTTCTCCTTATTTACCAGATGGTAAGTAATGGTACAATCAATAATAAATATGTGTTATAAATAACCCACCAGTGATATTTGTAGAAAAACCTACAGTAAAATCTGTTATTGAACTGAGAGAATTTGTTAAGTAAAGCGATATTTCACCGTTTAATAATAATCCACTGAGTATGTCCTCACCTCTATGCTGATGTGATGATGGGTGAAGATCTTCAGTTCACAAAACAATCCTGGAGTTTCAGCAGAAAACAGGGTTGCAGCCAAATCCGGTACAATAGTGAACGGTGACCACCGATAAAATGTAAAAAAAAAAAAAAAAAAGACAAACACAACATGCCTCCATTCTGCTCGTGTGGTGTAATCCAAGTGTCCGTGAGCCGCGACAAACATTTAACCACAAAAGACGCCATTTACGCCATGTTTTTAGCCGAAATGTCAACTGTGGCATGTAGCTGGTAGGATGTAAACATGGCGTCGATCTCGCAATATTTTCACATGTGTATCCATTAGGGAGATATGCAAAGTCTCGTGAGATCGACACCATGTTTACATGCTACCTGGGAGGCTACAGTTGACATTTCGGCTAAAAACATGGTGTAAATGGCGTCTTTTGTGGTTAAATTTTAATGTCGCGGCTCATGGACACTTGGATTACACCACACGAGCAGGATGGAGACATTTTGTGTTTGTTTTGTGTTCTTTTTTTTAAACATTTTATCCGTGGTCGCCAATTGGCTGCAACCCTGTTTTCTGCTGAAACTCCAGGATTGTTTTGTGAACTGGAGATCTTCACCCATCCTCACATCAGCATAGGGGTGAG
>JAJHUR010122638.1:1054-12522 GCA_027495735.1 Lutjanus campechanus | reverse complement strand
CAACTTTTTTCTTTCATTCAAGTGTTTTGGTATTTTTATATGAAAGTGACAACCTCAAGAAGAGCGAGCCACTCCAGCCTCATCTTTTGATAACTCCCATTTGTCCCTGCCACTTGCATGATCGCTTTTGCTCTTTCTCTCCTCTTCCCTTTTCTGTTTCTCCGCTCTTCTCTCCCTGACACAGTACGCTCTCTGACTTAGCAGCGTGAGTGTAAAGAGTGTGCTTGTGCTGAGCATTTTGATGTCGAGAGAGACGAGCACACACAGGCTCTGCTTTATTAATCCAGACCTCCTTCTATGACCTGTGAGCAATTCAGCAACATCACAAAATTTCTCCTCTGCGTCGGCTCTTTCACCTCGGCTTTTAATGTTTTGTATGTCATGTGCGTTTTGGGTGATTGAGGGTGATTCTTGAATAAAAGTGCTGCAAAATGGGCAAAATGGTGTTGGCGTGTGGGTGTGTGTGTGCCTGCGCCGCTTCAAATGCACAAAACTGTTACAGCCGTGATCGTTCATGCGCGTGATTCACTGCATACATCTTAATTTGCTCACATGGATTATCATATCATCGTATTAAATATGTAAATGTGCCAGTGGAGGGTTCACTTTGACAGCGGCAGCCTCGTTTAAACACCATCAGTCTTAATGAAGCAACACAGAGCGCATTCACCACTGATACAGATAGCTCTCTGTTTGGCACATCATCTGTCGGCTTGTTTGGTTGTTTGTTTATGCCTCTGTGTGAGTCTGCGTGAATGAAAGTGAGACTCAGACGTGGTGTGTATATACGGGCTGAGAGGATGTATTTGGGAGTTTTGTTGTGTCAAGTGCTGTATATGCATATGTATGATTATATGTGTTTGACTATTTTTGTCTGTGTGGTATATTTGTGCGTTCCTGCCCACATATGCTCATGTACACATCTGTGCATACATGCTGAGATTGTGTTGATGTGTATAGGCAAGCGTATTAGTGTATTTCCATGAGTGTGTCATGTGAGTTTTTGTTGTTGCAGTGTTGTGGCCCATTTCAAGCACAGCGGATGGATGGAGCGTCTCTGTGGCGTAGCTAATTAGCATGTTAGTGCTTAGTGCTGTATCTACTCCCTCAACGACACTCATCACTGATTCTCTCTGATGCTGGGGAGGGTGTGTGTGTCTGGGACTGTTTGTGTGAGTCTGCCAAATGGAAGCATTTCTGTGTGTGTGTGTGTGTGTGTGTGTGTGTGCGAGAGAGAGAGAGAGAGAGAGAGAGAGAGAGAGAGAGAGAGAGAGAGAGAGAGAGAGAGAGTGTGTGTGCTTTATAAAATAATGTGTGTTCGTGTGATGCATGACAGAAGACAGAAGGGAGGAACAGAAAAAGAAGGAAAGTCAGAGAATAACAAGAAATGTTTGTTAAGACCTGAGAGTATACAGTAATATGAGCAGCATGAGTGTTTTAACAAGGCAATAATTAAATATTAGCATTCATCGTCTTTCAGTGGAATCATATTGTGAAGAAATGATCATGTGGAGATTATATCCGCAGCTCATTAAGTCTGTCTAAATTAATAATTCTGAACAAATCATTGCTAAAAACTAACAAAATTGGCTATTAAAGATGTTGTTTTACATGTGTGCAGAGTTTTATTTGTTATTTTTCAGCCGTACTGCCTGGTATGTACTAGTATGGGTGCATCAAAAGTGTTTTCTTTGTGCAGGTGTACACCAAGGTTATTATAGGTAACTAAAACTGAACTAAAAACTAGAACTAGGTTTGGAAAAAAAATATTTTAGTTAACTGAAATAGAAAGAAATAAAAACAAAAACTAGACTTTATATAAAAAGACAGCTAACTATAATACAATAAAAATATACAGGAAATCTTGTTTTTGTCAGTTTGTTCACATAAACATGAGGAGCCTTGCAAATGTTTATTGAGTCTGAGATGTCTACATGACTGTGAGTCAAGTGGCTTCACAAAGTGTAACGTCTGTTCTCAACTTCTTTACTCTTCTGCCTGACAAATACCCCCCATGTTATAATAAAAAGATACTAAAACTAATACTGAAACTAATAAAAATCAAACTCAAAACAAAATAAAAATAAAAGCTAATGAAAAATACAAAGCTTTAATAACTCTGCTTTACACATAGACACTCATCTCACATGCATCCCACCTCTTTGAGACAGCCCATGAAGTTATTGCTGACTGGAGAACCGGGCAGGTCAGCGGTGCTGGGGCTCCCTCCCACGTAGAAGAAGTCGTCTGAGCCCAGCATGGTGTAGTCCTCCTGGGTGTAGCCCGTGGTGGTCAGGATGCCGTCCACAGAGATCGTCACCTACACAACAAAGCACAGGGAAAGGACACGCTATATACTCACACCAAAGGCAGCGCTAAGCGCTAGCTAGGCGCTGACCAGCCAAATTAGCCCCCGTTACTCTGGTAACCAATGTGTATGCAGTCTGGTGGGGAGAAGGCCTGATTGGTTTGGGGAATTGGCTAGTTTGTGCTGTTGGGACTTTGATTTGGTGTTGGATGGATCAGTGCTAACTGTGTGGTGTGATTGAGTATTGCTACTGATATTATGTTGCTATGCACTGCTAGATGCCACTCATTTAATCTGACTGTACGCTCTGTAACCACATCTACCACCTGAACACTCCAACTGGAATCAGACTGTGTGGTCTGCCTGCTTCTGCCTGTCAACAGCTGTAAGTCAGAATGACAACTAGATCCTGTGCGTGATCAATAAAGATTCACTGATACCCAAAGTTTCAGGGCCACATGGATTGTGACTCTCGACACCCAGACTTCAAATCCACATCCTCCACTGTAATGTGCTGACTACAAAACATCTGTGCAGCATTGTATCAGAAGTAGTGGTGTCACAATTCTTCAAATCCACGATATGATTTGACTTTTGATTTTAAGGTCACGATTCAATTCAATTTTTCAATTTAAACTTTTTCTTTTAGCACTGACAGCCATGCCACAGACTGTCGAGTCTTGACTTGAAAAGATCAACGGATCATTGGTTTTATGTCCTGAAAACAGTCATTTCAAATTCTTCTTAAAAAAGATATATGGTATCTAGTGTGATATAACGGCCATTAAGCCACACCGTGTCATCTTTAAAAGGTTGCCGCAGGTGCGCCATCTTTCAATCTCATCCTTGGCACTGTCTTTACATACTTGCATTGCTTTTATCTCTGTATTTTACGTTTATATGTATTGTACTGCTTCGTATTATTACTGAAGCACTGAACAGACGACATCAGACACTAATTTGTTATAAATTGCCCAGGAACTACGGATGAATATTAGCTTCTTAGCTAACTCTGACAGATTTATGTTGAAGTGTAAATTGCAATGCTGATGCTAATGTGCTAATGTGCACTGTGCCTGGTAAATTAATTAATAAATAAAGGAGAAAAAAAGGGATAAATATAATGGGATAATTGCTGATTCTGCCTTTGATTTCAATGACTGAAACTAAAAGCTCATTTCGACTGATTTTTGATTTAATATCGAAATTGTGACACCCCTAATTAAACGACAAAGCTCATCTTCTATATACGCTAGATCAACTTTCAAATTAAATAGTCTCTGCTACAGACTCCAAGCTGCTTTATCTAGTAGAAGATGTGCTTTGATTTACTTCATAATATACTAACAACAACTTTCCTTAATGCTCCACTTAAGGTGACACTGACCGTGTTGTTCTTAATCATTCAAACAGCTCATTCTTCTATATTAGAGCCTGTATGGGGGCTTTTATCTCGCACTGGTTGTAAACCCTGTCACACGTAAGTCACAGTTAGTGGTATGTTATCACCCTGATATTCTACAGACCACAGACAGCTCTTTACTTTCCCACTACAGTATGTTCCCTCTCACTGATGGTGCTTATCATTGCCAGGCAAACTTGCCCAGCCAGGCAGGCAGGTGTTAGTAAAGTCTCCACAGGCTTCTTCGTGCTTTACAGGTAGGTGTTAGTACTATTTATTTGTTAGTAGTTGTTAGTTGTTGCACTGCTGACAGCCACAGTAGTGTTACTTGTGTCAGGCCAAGCTGTGTTGGGTTACTGAGGTCAGGGTTAATGATTTCAATGCTGTTAGTAGTTGTGATGATGTTATGTTGTTGTGTTGTTAGGGTGATGATGGTGTTAGTTTGTTAGTTTGTGGTCTGGGGGGTTTGTTAGATCAGCGATTCTGAATGAAATGACACATGGACAAAACACACACATTTGGATGTAAACACACACGCGCACGCACAGGTGTTAGATGGGTTACGGCTCATTCCACACACATACACACGCACATAAATATATAAACATGCAG
This sequence comes from Lutjanus campechanus, assembly GCA_027495735.1. NCBI lineage: Eukaryota > Metazoa > Chordata > Actinopteri > Lutjaniformes > Lutjanidae > Lutjanus > Lutjanus campechanus. The sequence continues at coordinate 8,200 of JAJHUR010122638.1, read as the reverse complement.
CCTGTTCCTCTCTCTGCATGCAACCGCTGGCAAAGAGGACACAGCAGATTTAAAAAAACGACAACAAACGGAGGACAGGATGAATCAGAGGCACCATGGAGAACATGCAGTGGCAGAGTGGAGGACGAAAAATCAAAAGAAGAAAGAAATAAAGAGTAAAGGGGGGGAGGAGGGACCTCTCTTTCCATTTTACGGACCAATCAGAGAGGGGAAGGGTTTCTGAGTCACGCCATGCAGGAAGGGGGGGGGCTCGCCATTTGCGTGCAGGTGAGGGATGAGCCAATCAGTACACGCCTACATGTCAGTCACAGAGTGATGGGGTGAAAAAAACGGTAGAGAAAGGGAGGGGAGGGGGGATTTAAAGAAAAAAAAGTGGTTGGCAAGGAGGGGGTACGGGGGCTTTTTAAGCGTAAAAGATTACCAACCGCATTTATCCTTTTATTGGTTTAGTTTTGATGTCTATGGTTCAAAAGGAAATAGACACGGGGCAAACCCAAACTAAGAAACAATTAGAATGATATCTACCGAACAATGGAGTTTGTTTACCATAGCGTGTCCAATGCCTGAGTGCTTTGTAGGAGAGGGGGAGAAAGGAAAGCAAAAAACTGTGAACAGAACAACTTCGGGAACAAAAAAAAGGAGAGCTAGAAGGCCTCTGGTGAGGTTAGTAGGTTGGTTGGAGTGGTTTCGCTAGGAGAAGGGCACAGGTTAGGTTAGTAGAATGAATCATTCCATGGATGGTGGTTAGTTTCACTAGCAGGTTAGTAAAGTTAGTAGTCAAGTTAGTAGTACAAACAGGCAAACGGTAGAGGCAGGGCACAGGTGGGTTACAAGCACCTGAGTGCTCGTCACCCTCGTTGTTCTGCAGCTCACTCTCTCTTTCACTCGACACATTCATTCACACAAGCACACCCACAATTGAAGAAGCACTCACCTAGAGCTGAAAGCAGTGCTGGTCTGGTGGTTAACCCACTGTAAACTAAGACCAAAACCTCAGGTATTTTCTTCCTACCACAGCATCACTGCAGTTGGACAACAGACCACTGACCGTAGCTTCTACATTGATTAGTTTCTTGCTGCGGACTAAAGTCTTTCCTGCTGCCCACTGCCCCTGAAACATCTGCGGCAGTAAGTCACTGTGGTTCACCAAAGTCAAACACACACTGGAACTATTTAACAGGGAATTAAAAATTAACGCTGCAACTAACAAACAGTTTCATCTTTAATTAATCTGTCAATTCTTTCTCAAATAAACAAATTAATCATTTAGTCTGAAAAATGTCAGAAACTACAGTGGAAACCGCTTATAGTGATCACAGTTACAGTGATTAACCGCTTACGTGGACGGATCAAAAATCTTGGGACAGAATCATTCCTATACAAATGCTGTTAAAAATAATTCATTTAGAGCAATCAAGTACTGAAACAAAGATTTAAAGGAGAAATATGTAAGACCCTACCATTCAAAAATGAGTACAGCAGTCCAAATAGAAAGTTGGAGACATAGATGGTGTATTAATTAAGTTGAATTCTTATTTAATATACAATCTATGACTGAAGCAAATTGTTTCCCCAATTTAATCTTTATAAACATCTGTTACCTCTTAAAGATTAGTAATGATTTCTTATGACTAAGACAGACATATACTCGTTCAGCAAAGATTCAGCATTAACTTGAACTCTCATTAAAGTCAAGACATCCCAGACCAGAATGGGAATTTCAAAGGAGAACAAGCCATTATTTCAACTTAGCAAGTTTCTTTAATCTCTGATGAAATATCGCGGTCATTACAGTAAATATATTACAGATTTCTCCTTTAAAACTACGTTTTTTCTTTATTTCACTCCAGTCCCCTGAGGTAACTTGCTTGCTTCTGCAACTGCCTCTGATTGCTGTGTGCACAATGAAATCATGACGGTAAAAAAAAAAAGCGGGAAAAAAAAACGGAAAAAAAAACAAAAAACAGTCATTGGCAGCGAGCCTGGGAGAAGACGATTTCAAAGTTTCCGTAGCCTGGTGAACACTGTGTTTAAGAAAGTGCATGTGGAGGCTGGTGAGACTGACACAGCTGTGCTGTATTTTGAAACAGTCAATAAAATTCAGTAAATATTAATATAATAAATTCAGCACTACTTCATATTCAAGTAATAAATGATAATCTGCATGAAAAATACACACAGAGAAAAAAAATTCTGTTATAATAATGGTGGTCAATTTAACGGGAACAAACGTGATCACTACAAGCTGTTTCCACTGTAGTCAAAAATGTTCATCAGTTTGCCAGAGACGCCTTCAAAATTCTTGTTTGGTCCGACAAACAGTCCAATACCTCGAATATTAAATCTACAACGATGTAAAACAAAGAAAAGCTGCAAATACTCACATTTGAGAAACTAAAACAAGCAAATGTTTGGCATTTTTGCTTGCTAAAAGACTAAAAGGATTAATCAAAATGATCAAAATTGTTGTCATTTAATCATTTCATCACTAACCGAAATCCAAGCATGCTTTCACAATTAATCTACCACTTGCCATCTTTTTTCCCTCCCTATGACTCTTTAAATGTTTCTTCTTCAAGATTTATCAATACCATAACTAATTTTATATCTCCTCCGCTCTCCTCTCTGCTCGGTTGCTCACTCCTCCGCCTCCTGTTGTCTGGTTACCTGTCTCAGGTTGCGGGTGACCTTGACGTCGTGCCAGGCGTTGTCGTTGAACTTGCCGTTGACGGGCTCCACCAAGGCCTCGAAGGCCCCGGAGCCGAGGTTGATGACAAGTGACACGGCACCGTTCTTCAGTGCCAGGTTGACGTAGTCGGCTGACTTGCCGGTGTGCAGCATCAGGCCGTTGCGCTGCAGCGTCTTGAAGGAGAGCGTGATTTCATCGCTACTAGACTGGATGGGGTTGGGCGACAGGTCATAGCAGAAGTACTCAGAGCCCTTGAACGTGGCAACATACTCCTCGCGAGCTGCGACAGGAAAGGGAGAGGTGGAGGAGGAAGAGGAAGAAGGAAACGGGGAGGAAGAACAAAGAAGCATGGAGCCATTATACTCTTGTTGAACATTATCATAATGATTAGAACAAAATCCAAGCTATGTTGCTTCTACCCACACTCCTCTTCACAATATGCTCAAAGATGATAAAATGGTGGGTGTTCATCAGAGCCAGCCGAGTAAAACAAAGCTCTGCTGGGCCTGGTTAAATTTGATTCGGATGTGCAGTACAAAACATATTGTTTAAGATGCCTGAAAATGTTGTTACTGTCAAGCAAAGCCTCACTGATGCCAGCACTTGGAAGAAACACTTCCTTCCATACCTCTAATCGTACCATGGAGTGGTGTGTAAACAAGCTTTGATCACTCATGTGGGTTGGAGATTAAACAGTGTGGATGCGAGAGAGACAGTCGTGAGTCTGTAGCATTCCAAACTTGTTATGAAACCTGCCATCCTCTCTTTTGAGAGAACAGCTGTGCTGGCAGTCTGAAGTGATGTGGTCTTGTTTGACAACATGGCTCATTTCGTGATGTTCATCAAATGCCAGAATGTGTGTGTCTGCGTATGTATGTGCAGCAGCAGTGCAGGTTAGGAAGGTTTTGAGAGAGAGGATGGCGAAAAATGACGATGAGGATGGAGAACGGCAGCCTGGAAGCATCACGGCAGCCAAAGCAGATGGGATTGGCCAATTAGAATTCAGAATAACAAGCAGACAGCCAATGGCAACTTACCTTGCACACCCTTCGTGACCCCCAAGGACACTAGACCAAGGTTTTGCAATCCATCATCCTTACTCTCTTATCTACTCTCTCACACCTACTCATACAGAAGTGCACATCCATATACGCAAGCAAGCAGAGGAACAAATATGCACACCTACACACACATCTGCGTGCAAATAAATGATCATACTATTGTGCTGGCAAGCCGGGGTGACATTATCTGTCTCCTTCACACCCATCCCCCCCCAAAGCATCACCCTTCCTCCGCATCCACTCTAGCATTCTCCTCACCACCATCCTTACATCTCTCACACCTCCCTTCAAGCTTCACGCCACCATTCCTCCCTCCGCACAGCTCGTTGGCCTCTTTTTCTCTGCTCTGCGGAGCCTCCGGCGCAACCGCCAACTTGTAGTTCACGATAATGAGGAGAACAGAGGGGAATTTAACACACACTAGGTCAGGCTGGAGCAAGACAGACACTTGGTGAGGAACTGCTGGAGAGGAAGGAGTTGGCGGGGAAGGAGGGGGTATTGCCACGTAATGAAAAGACTGAAGTGTAATAGGTTATTAAGGTAGTGAGAAGCAGGGGGAAGAGTGTTGAAATAGAATCGGCTGCACTTGAGTGAATATAACACAGGGAGAATAATGAGAAAGAAAAAAGTGAGAATATATCACAATTCAAAGAGCAATTGTGGCAAATTGTCTTTCTTTTGCTTTTGTTGCATGAAAAAAATCCAAAAGCGTGAATGCCAATATATGAGTGAGAAACAACAAGTTGTTTGCCAGCATGCGTGTGAGTTCCCCCAAGTGTGCGATTCCTTCCCTCCCAGCATGTTAATTAAGAGCGTGTGTGTGTGTGTGTTTGAGCATGCCTCAAGAAGGAAAAAAAAAAAGTGTGTGGAAGTTTGTGTTCCAGCACGTGAATGTGTATGTGTGCGCGGACAAGAAGTATATGTGCATGAAATGTGCAGGGGTGTGGGTGGGTGCTGGTCTCTGTAAATATTGGTGTATTGCTGTCAGAAAAGCTATTACCAACTCAGGGCCTCGGGCTAGTCTTTACTGAGAGGAGCGAGAGCGGGGAGGAGGGAGGGAGGGAGGGAAGAAAACACACACATACACAGAAGGAACAGCCACAAATGCCAACACAATCACACAAATGCACTGACACACACGAGCAGCAGACACGTAGATAAATGTAGATGAGGTGGCAGAGTGAGGAGGGGAGCCAAGTTGTTCACAATGAGAACACACGCAGCCGTCCAGCAGCATTCTAGTGGTAATTTACAGAGGTGCCATTAGGTTTCAGTGTGGTGCTCCACCATTCTGTTGCTAATTTACAGACATGTCATTAGACCAGACAGGAGCACATAAAGCATCTCTGCATCGATCTGGAAGCTCTGGCCCGCAACAACGCACACACACACAAATCAGCCAGGAAAAATGCATATTGGGTGACACAAACACAATGAGGAACATGTGTCGTGCCATGCATGTATTCCGTGTACAGACACACCTAAAACACACACACACACACACACACACACACACACACACACACACACACACACATACAGACACACACGTACACACACGTGCTGCAGAAACACGCACACTCTCAAGTGGGCAGGTTGGAGTGGATCTGTTGTAGCTCAGATTAATGGAGTGAGTCAGTATTAGCTCAGAGTAAACAGTGAGACAGACACTGACATACACACCACATGTCACACTTCATCCTGTGGAGAGCACTGTCGATCAAAGCAAGCGAGCAGGAGCACGAGCGAAGACGTTGAAAAGACGGAGGAAAACGCAAACGAAAGGAAAGATAGAAAGCAAATCTTTCAAGCTATTTCAATTCATTTATTTTTATATTGGTTGTTTAACTGATGCTTTTTTGTGGGCTGGTTGTATCTAAAGACTGTAAACGTTTCTCATTGCTCTCAGGTCACCTTGATCTTACAGTAATGACACTACATGATTGAATACACACAGTAAGCAACGGAAAGGGGAAAAAAAATCTCTCAAGATAGATTCATTCATTTTCTGAGGAGATTTTAAAGCTTTACTATCTGTTTTTATAACTCCTAACCTGTAGCCGATTCTTGATTATGCATTAATGGTTGCTACACATTTTTTATTCCAGTTCTTTCCAGATTCAAATTTCCAGACTTCTCTGTAGATTTTCAGACCATATTTGACATCTAGTGTTATTTTCCCATTTTGAATTCTTATATTTATGGTTGTCAAACTAGCCTTTTGAAAACTTGCATTTGCCTACTGTGTCCATTTATCATACTATGGCCACTACACAGAAAGCCAAAAGAGGAAGTAAACTAACCAGTACTTTCTATAATGTTATTATTTTCTTTTAACATATTGAATAAATTTTCTAAACTTCTATGCCTTCAATGTTGAGTCAATTTTTCCTCCTGATATCAAATATCAATATTTTTCAAGGTATTGTATTGAAATTGTGACGACACTGATCGGCATCAAAACTCAAAATCATGGATCCGCAAGGATCTAATGTCTTGTTGTGTCTTGACTGATTGTTGTCTGACTTTATATTTTTTAACTGTAACCATTATTGCTTGTATGTAAAGTCTGACTACAAGTGTTTTTTCATTGTTCTCAAGTCTCTTTCTTGAAAAATATCTTTACAATACATGAATGAGACAGACAGGGAAATCTCTAAAACAACAATAATGTCATGTCCTTTGGAGATTTTTAAGCGCTATTGTAGTCATCTTTCTATTACTTGTTTAACTAATGGTTTCTTGTGGTTGTATGAAAAGACAAAATGTTTTTTTCATTGCTTTCAGGTGACCTTGATCTTTACTGTAACATCACAACATGATTGAATACAGTCAGTAACTAATGGAAAGGAAAAAGGAATCTCTCAATCTAGGTTATTTCATCTCCTGAGAAGATTTTAAAGTTTTATTTTCTGTGCTTTCTGTGACTCTTAGAGGTGTTTCTTATCGCTTGATTGTTGGTTGTTTGTGGTTGGTGACATTATATCACATTATATGAGACAGAAAGGTAAATCTACTTGTAAAAACAACTTCTAAAATACTGACTTTGCTATGGAGACTTTAAAGCTTTATATGTTGACTCTGAGTTAAGCTTGGGCATGATGAATCATTAACAGAGCTCCGTTATACATTTTTTATACATTCCATGTGTAGCCTATATATGTGAGATATATCTACTGACATAAACATGTGCATCTGCTCTTGTAATCATCTTGTAATCATGTGTGACAAACATCTATTCTTGTAAAGCCCCCTTTGGTTAATACCACTTCTTATTGCCAAAATAGTTAATGGGTGTAGACAGGGGCAGGTCAAACTGCCCTGACACTGTGCACATGAGGCAAGCAGCAGGATGTACACACACACTCAGGCCAAAAGAAACACACACACACACAC
>JAJHUR010122636.1:643-14280 GCA_027495735.1 Lutjanus campechanus | reverse complement strand
GTAGGGATGTAAAAACATATTGAATATTGCAATGAAAAATCTCTCAATACCATACCAGACTGTGATATTTACGTGGTTAATTATTTTCTTTTATTCCATAAAAGGAATTGTACTGTCTGCTGCATTGTTTTTGTTTTGCAGTTGTACATAATTCAAACATCCATTGCCAAAGACAATTCTTGCTAAATTTTTGCACATGATGGCTGCTTTCTTTTATTTAATTTATTGCAGAAAGAAAGCAAAAGCACTTTAAGTTAAAAGGAATAAAAAATAAACTTTATGCAAACAAAAAGTGCTTTACACATCAGATTAATTATTTACTAAAGGATTTTTTTTAAGTTGTCTTTGTTTTTCAATAGTGATAAATGCTGTATTGTGATCTTTTGTACGTATAATTTTACCTGGAGTTTTTGGTGTTGTTACATCTCTATTATTCAGTAAATCTTACTTTGACAGCTACAATTATAAATAAATAAATAAATAAATAAACATAAGCTTCTTCAACTGTTGAATACACAACTTTAAAGCCCTGCATTATTTTTCAACACATGAAGCATCTTTTTTTTCACTTTCTCTCCTATATACTCACTCATTTTTAAGATTTCCCCTAAATAACTTGGTTATTGCACTGAATTAAATAACAGAAATTGAATCATCTTATTATTATTGTTATAAATAGTATGGCTATTATCACGTCAAATTCTGAACATCATGATTTTTTCTGTCCTTGTACATATTATCGAAGGTTTTTATCATTGTTGTATCTTTAAACTGTTCTGTTTTTGCACCAATTTTAAAAAAAGGGGGGAAAAAATAAATAATTATTCTAAACCACTAACTGACTGACTGACAGAAGTGACATGATGGCACAGGAATTAAACCATAACTCTCTATGGGATGCATGATGAAGCCAGTTAAAAAATGTAATGTTTTTTTTTTTGTCATGAAATAGAAAAAGTAAACATAATTCAAAGAAATTTAAAGAACTTATTTTATAGGGATTACTTACCATGATATGAAAAAGGAAAGTTTTTGTTGAAAATGCATGCCATTAGAAATGGAAAATGATTAAAAATGAACTATTTTCATTAGTTTGGTGTGTGTGTCTTTCCTGGCATACAGTATGCTGCCACCATTTGTTGTGTTGCTGCCATCTTTAGCTCACTGCTTATGAGTTAAAATTAAATAGTTATCAGAGCATTTTACATCTTATCTTATATTGGTTGAACAGTATATAAACCTAAATACACAACATCAAAAATGTCATGGTGGTACAGTGTTACTTCAAGTGAACATTTACATTTTCACAGTTTTTTATTATTTAATAGTCAAATAAAGTACATTAAACAATGAAAAATTAAACACTGTAAAATGCCAGAAAAAAATTGTGGCCAGAGCTGAACTATGTGAGAAGGGCTGCAAAAAAAGGGATCTAACTTGACCTCCAGAGAGTCACATGACAAATGAAAACACTGCCATTACTCTCCTTAGGGCCCTGCATCTTTTTTTAAAGTATTGCAACATAATTGAGGCTGTATTGTGTGAGTGCAAAGGGCTAAAAATGGGTATGTTACCTTGAGGCAACACAGTACTAAAGAGGGTTAAATGGGGAGGCAAACAATTCAATATAAAATATTAAACCTCACATAGAAAAGGCATTTTATTAGAAAATATTGCTTCCACAGTTTTTACAGTATGATTCCAAATTTAGTGGGGTTTTTTTCTTTTAATAAGTATTTTGATTAGCTTATGTTTCAACACACATCTGCCAGGAGTGGTTCATTCACAGTATATACTGCATCTTCCCTGATTTTACAGGCAACATTAAAATTTATTGTTTCCAAGCGCTACAGAAAAACGATCACTTCTTCTTGGCCCTCGGGTTACTGTTGGTGAACATACTGATCCCATGAGTTCTGACTCCAACAGCTTCTGCAGTCACTCCTGGCTGCTGCAGCACTTTGTCCAGAGTCGTCTTCTTTATGGCAGCGGCAGAGATTTTCTCTTGGTCGGCCAAAGACTGAAGTTCCCTTTTTAGAGACGGGCAGAACACAGAAACATTCACAACAATGTAAAACACATACATATACACTCTAAGAAATTAGTTCCACGGGTTCTTCCCGAAGGGCTGAGGTTCTACCTAAAATCTTTTCCGTCTGAAGAACCCTTGTTTGAAGAAAGGGTTTGACAAGGGTTCTTTCTAAGTCTAAGGGCTCCATTAAGAACCCTTTTAGGAATAAAGAGTTCTCCAATGATTGTTAAAATTCTGGATAAACCCCCCAGGATACAAGAAGGTTCTCAGTAGAACCCCTGGGTGGGTTCTAGATAAAATCCTTGGAATATAAAAAGGGCTCTTGAAAGAACACCCTGAATGGGTTCTAGATAAAATCTCCAGAATATAAAAAGGCTCTGGGGGGTGGATTCTGGATAAAACCCTTAGAATATAAAAAAGATTCTCAGTAGAACCCCCTTGGTTGGTTCTGAATAGAACCCCTAGAGTGGGTTCCGGTTGGAACTATTATACCAAAGACAGGTTCTCTGTAGAACCTCTTATAGTGGGTTCTGGATGAAAACTCTCACAGATGGCTCTAGGTATAACCCTTCATGTTAGATTCTAAGTAGAACTCTTTAAAAAGGGATTTCAAGTGGAGCATTTTTAAAAGGATCTACCAGGAACCAAAAGGGGTTCTCCCATGGGGACATAAAACATTTTATTGTTTTAGTTATCATTTTTACTCCTGATATAGTAAGTATAGTGAGGTATGATACAGTATCATCACAGGGTAACTAGTAAACAGAGAAGGACAGAACTCTCATTGTAACCTTATTTGCATATAGCTCCATCTACTGTCTGAATTATAAACTTGAAAAGAAATATATCACCCTTTGCCCATTTGACTATAACAATTAACTTAAAAGCATTTCTTGTGTATCCCTCTGACAGGAAATATGATTTGTTAGTTTGTTTGTCTCACACTTTTCTCATCAGCCTACCTCGTCCTAACACAGGAGGCCTCCACAGCGTTGATCAGGAGGCTGCGGAAACCGCCGCTCTCCATGACGTGCAGGGCGTGGATGGTGGCGCCCCCTGGTGAACACACGTTGTCCTTGAGCTGCCCAGGGTGTTGCTCAGAGTCCAACAGCATCCGAGCAGCCCCCTTAAAAGAAACACAAAAGAGAGAGATCCACATTAGACCAAAACAGTACTGATTATGTCATATCAAACTTGTATCTATTATCAAGATGCTCTATATTTAGTCTGTGTCAGGAACACAACAAACTGGATCTGGATTTATAGATTTTACGAGGACAGTGTACATTAAACTGTTGATTTTTTTAAACTTTTTTTTTAAACAGCTTTAATTCTTTTCTACAAGTGTGCTTTTAAATGTGTTTTAATGTGCATTATGTGTTTTAAATGTGCATTATTTGTGTATTTGTTCAAGCTTTTTAAACATGTATTATTTGCTGTTGAGCCTTGTCTTAAATTTAAGCTACAGTTAAGACTTTTTAATACCACTTAGAATCTATGCAAAGATAAAGCAGATGAAAGTGATATAAAGAATTCACCAGAGCAAAGCTTGAAGACTTCATTATAACCGCCCAAACCAACAGTAACTTAATGAAACAGGAACCAAAATACATCAAAGAAAGCACATGCAGTATGTGGCACATAAATTTGTTAATAAGACAGAGGTCATACCAGCAGGGCTTGGGCTCCGAGGCGTACAGCCAGTCTCCTGGGCAGGCCCATTTTCACTCCACCATCAGCGAGAGCATCTAGAGCTGTAAATGCCTGCAGGGCCACAATCACAATTGTTAGGATGAGGGAAAACAATCCACAATAGTAAGGCTGTCAAAAGTATTGATACCTCCACACTTTTTCAATATAATGTGTTTTAAATGGTACAATATCTGTTAACTATAGTATTGAATTTTAAAAATTCAATTCAAAAAATATTTTAAAAAAGATCTAAGTGTTTATTCAAGACCTCAGTTCAGTTCAGTCTTTATTGTCCTGCCTGAAATTTGGCTTGAAGCAAAACCAGACAACATTTAGTTTTTTTTTTTTTACTAGTATTGTATTAAAGTTTAAAAGTTTGGTATCATGACAACTCTACAAAAGACTTTTTTTCACAGTTGCTAAAGGCCAAAACTGTAAAACACACCAACCGTCTTTATATAAAAGACTCACGTAAGCAGGACCGCTGCCACTGAGGCCAGTGACAGCATCAATCAGATCCTCTTCCACCTCGGTGCAGTATCCTACACTGGCCATCAGCTGCTCCAGTAGCTTTCCGTCCTCGACTTCTGCATGGGTGCCTGTGGCGTACACAGTGGCCCCCTCACGCACCACCACCGGAGTGTTGGTCATGCAACGCATTACCTTTGGAGCGGTGCGGTACTGGCTCAGCTTCTGTGAGGGACAAATGCACTGAATGAATCATCCTGAAACTATAGCAACAAAAAGTTTGGCTGAGACTGACTTTAGTAAAACTCACACAGATTAATGTTTATACACAGACTTGAAGAATACTTGACTTTTAATTTGCATTTGTCTGGCACATTTTGTAATATTTTTAAGACAACATATCTCAGCCTTAATTAAATGGAAATGTGCAGGGGTGCTTCAAGTTAAAGCTGCTAGCCAGAGTTACGTTACAACATGTGACTATTTTGCCTGAGGGTCTGCTGACATCAGAGCACAGAACTACAGTGAGAACATCATGTTAAAGTAAATAGTAGAGGCAGAATTTCACATTATCTAATGCCATCATTTACAGCTGATAGATGGGTAAAAACGTGATTGACGATTAATAAAAATCATTTCATATTAACATTCCAACTTTTTTGGAATGGGGTTGTATTTTGGATTTAAAGACATCATATTAGTGATGTAACCAGTATTCTAAACACTTGTCAGGATTATCAAATTCTGCTGTTAATCATCTCTATTCTAGCTACGACTTGCCTTCTCTATAGAGCTGATGGTGACACCTGCTGAACAGGACACGATGAGGTGACGATCTTCAATGTCCGGTCCAATCTCATCCAGTACAAAAGGAATGATGTGAGGCTTCACAGCCAGGAAGAGAACATCACTTTTGCTCACCGTCTCTTTGTTGCTGGTGGTGAAATTGACGCCCAATTTCTGAAAAATTAAATAAATAAATAAATAACCAACAGCACAGGGATCCATTACATGCAAGCAAATAAATGTTATATATATATAGATGTATGATATGGATTTTTTTCAGCTGATATGATAACCGATAGCTGCCTGCTTCTCATGGCTGATACTGATAAGATAACCAATAATTTCATATTTCTGTATTAAGTTCATATAACCTGTAGTTTGTGCACACACAAGGGTAAGAAAGGCTAAGATTTAGTGGGCAACTACTATAACAAAAACAAAGATCAGTTCTGACTCTTTTGCTAGCAAATACATCACAAAACTTCACCTCAATATACTTTGGCTGTTATACGGCATTTTGTCTAAGAATTCATATTAAATGCTTTGACATAGTCTGTCACTGATATTTATCAGCTATAATTTCCTCATTGGAATAATAAATAATAATATAAATTTCCCGTCATCAGCCCTGATATTTATCGTGCATCCCTCGTAATATACCTTGAAAACACACAGACAAAAATGTATTTGTAATCACACAAAATCACTGATGGAATTAAGTATCGATAACTCTAATTGTCTACCCACCCGCAGTCCCTGTACAGTTGGGAGATCTGTGTCTGGGGAACTGGCTGTGATTTTGTGGGTGGCAATCACGCCTTAAAATAGGAAAAATGTCCACAAATAAATTCAGTATCTGATTGCAATCAACATACATCAACAGCACAAGTCACATCTGATACAATACAGTAAAATGGTAAAAGTATGTTTAAAAACTCACCTGCAGCTGTGAAGCCTCTCACCAGAGCGTGGGCCAGCTGGCCCGCTCCTATGAAACCCACACTCATTCTACCTGAGTGTGTACAGAGTTGAAAAGTTTAACTTCAGCAGGGACGAATTATCTCAACAAAGATGGAATATTTTTTAAAGTTAAACAACATCTTGAAGACTCATCAATATCTCTCTGATGGTCATGTCCAGATGGGAACCACAGACCAGCAAAATTTCTCGCTGTTTTGTTTTTGCACCAATAAAAAATAAAAATAAATTATTATTCAAGACCATTTACTGACTGACTGAGAGAAGTGATATGATAGCACAGGAAATAAACCTTACATGGAAAGGCAAACAATTAGAAATATAAAACATTAAGTCACATATAAGCTTTTTTTCACTTTCATTCCTATATTATACACAGAGATTTTTAAGATTTCCCTTAAAACATTCAATCATTACACTAATTTAAGTAACAGTAACTGAATCAGGTTTTAATTTTTTGTCAGAGATGTACTTGCCAAAAGTCAGTTTTGCCCTGCTCCTGTACAAATCGCGTATATTAAATAACCAGTCCAGTCAGTTTCTATGGTAGTTGTATCTAGAAAGTAACTGTTTTGTTAATTGCACCAATAAATAAAAAGAAAAAAGCAATTGCTATCATAAATCACTGACTGACTGAGAGAAGAAGTGGTGTGATAGCACAGGAATTAAACCTTAAGTGTGGAGGCAAAAGATTAGAAAGAAAAAACTTAAAACCTCTCGTATCTTGAACCTATTCTCATTCTGTCTGTGTTCGTACAGAGTGGAAAACTTAAACTTTAGCGGGGGTGAATTATTTCAGCAAAAACAGATGATTTTCTTCGACAAACAACAGTTTATGGCTTTTGTACTCGTTGTTCTTTCTTCCGTGGTCAGGTCTAGATGGGAACCGCAGGCCCGCGACAAATCTCGCGAGAGTGAACGCTTCAACCCAGGCCATGAGCTTTCCCCAACCCTAATCACGGGTGTTTTTTGACCCCACACCTAGGCCGATATTTACTACAACGATGACAGGTTACAAAATATAATTATTTTGTACAATGTGCTAAATAAAGGGACGACGCTCACAAATCTCGCGAGAGTTTTCCAAATCTAGGGTTCTCTTCTAGAAAAAACTGTCTATGATCAGATGTTGTGCTGTAAACAATGTCTCACTTCCTTACAAAGCGACGCAAGCGACATTTGTAAACACATGCACTAGCAGTCGTGTAACTGGAAAGTAAATAATTTTCACAGAGAAAAGACTTACGAATAAACTGTAGAGTCCCTGAGTTGACCGACTGACCGATTACAGCAGTCGAAAGAAACACCTGAAATTACAACACTGTCAACGTGTCTCGGATGTCTCGCGCTCTACTGTACCTGTGGAAGGACATTTGACTGACAGGCAAGAGAGCCAATGAGTCTGCATCATTAATCAACACGTAACACGTTCGACCAATCAGATTGATATTGATAACTTGGGGGCGGGTTCTGTGAAGCGGCAGAGCCAGTTGCATCAGTTTGTGCCATAGGGCAGAAAAGTTAGTCAGGTTGCCACAGCCGGTACTATACTAACATCTACTGGCGAAACGCTTAAAAGGCATGGTAGAGACTATTTTCCAAAGGAGATCCTGACCCAGAAAACAACTTGTAACCTAGTTCACAGTCTGAAGTAAGTTAAACATTTTTTAATCTCCTCAGAGACTGCACTGAGCCACCAGGAAGTGAGCCTACAATTCCTCTAAGACTACCTGAAGACTGGGTTGCAGGCTTGCAAACAAAGATTAATTTAATTTAAAATTAAGAAAACTAGGTATGTGTGTGTGTTAGATTAAACAGAGCTCTGTTGCACAATACTAATCAGTTTAGCAAATCCAAGTTAACTGTCAACCGAAATTAAATAGATTTCAATCAATACAGACATGCTTTCTTGCTCCAAAAAAAAAGAAACACTTTCATTGCTTGCTAGCTAGCCAAAATGTAACAAAACGTTTAATTGTTTGCTAACTAGCTAAGACATTAACAGAATGTTTTATGTTGGTTTAAAAGTTTGTTGCAATATAATTCAAAGTTAAACCAGGTTTCAAAGTTGATCCTTGTTGGTGCAACCCAAGGGCCCTGTCTTACGCTGATGTAAAGCGCAGGTGGAAAGCACGAGGTGCCATGGATTTAATTTATTCAAGGTGTGTCCAAATCCACTTTTACTGGCTTGTACCAGGGGCGCAGGGGTATCCTGCCCTGTCCCGCCCCTTGCACTAGCAGCACACAGCAGGATACACCTATAAGCTGCACCCCACTGCCCTGATTTATTCAGGGGCACAAGGGGTGGCAGCATGATGGCAGATTTACCAGGAGGGAACAAAGAGAAAAGATCTGTCAAGCGAGGAGACAGATCTTTTGGTTCGAGAAGTGCGAGAGTGTGCAATATATGGAGACAACAGTACACTTCCAAAGCAACTAATAGAAAAAAAATACAATCGTGGACCGGTTATATTTTACACCCATACATCTTGAAATTATGTTGTATTCTTTAATTCATTATTATCATCATCATTATTATGCAGCTCCGCTGGCTGAAGAGTTGGGGAGAGAGACGTTGCGGCTGTATTGAGGTGCACCTTCGTGGCCGCTCCTCCTTCTCCTCTTCCTCTTCATCCTCATCTTCTCCTCCCACCCTCACTCCTTCGTCCCACTAACACTACTGTGGGTGGAGGAAACAGAATCAGAAAGTGTTTCAAGTGTTTTATAACCTGTGCGCAAAATTAACTCGTGAGGGATACAGATACACCCAGCCTCAGGCTCTGACAGAAGTACACATATCTTTTTCTCCCTGGGTCGGGCCTGTCTTGTGGTCAGATATAACACACAGGGCAGACAAATGCGGATGAAAAATCAAGCATTCTAAACTCAGATCCATATTAGTTTAAAACTGTAATGAAACTTTTTGTATTAGGACAAATTGTGTAGTACATTTGTCTCCCTTACAGTATATTACAATAAATATATTTCCAATATTGAAATATGATGCAAATTTGATTTAATCATGCTATGAATCAGATATACTTATCTTTAATAATCAGCATTACTGCATCAATTTCAATTTTTGATTTCAACCTTTACCAAAGAGATTTTTGATTTCACTGTTTAATATATAGGTCTACTGAAAGTTGAGAGTAAAGGTTCACATTATCAGTTAAGACCCACTTCACAAAGTAGAGCTGGGCAGTATATCAATACTATATCAATATTATTGTGATGTGACATAAGTGGTTTAAAGTGATTTTTTTTTTTTTTGAAATGATCACACTGTCCTTGCTGATGTTATTTGCTTTTACCCATTTAGTCATTTTGCCCACATTACTGATGATTATTTATCAAAAATCAAACTGTGTTAATATTTTGTGAATGTAGTCATTCCTACAATTTTGTTACAATAAATAAATAAATCTCAATATAGAATATTTGACAAAGAAAATTATAATACAAAGCAAAGGATACAGACATCAAAAAAGACCAACAAAACATACTGTTTGATGTTTTATTAAACATGGAATATATTAAAAACATAGCAAAAGAACAAATATTCCACTGCATTATCCCTTGCTTATCCAAAATAACCCATTTAATACTGCTGTCGTTTTTTTCCCTTCAAAACTTGATATATCAGATACATTTAACATTCAGTGGATTACAGGAAAAGACTAATAAACGCAATCATTTGGCATTACACATAAGAGGACAAGGATACAATTTGGAGGAAAAAAAACACCAAAATGACTTAAAAGCCAAAACCTAAAGCTATGTTCAGTGCATACCGTGTTGACTTAACATATGCTATGCATCTCTGTGAGATATACTTTCATCCATTTTCATGTTTAAATACATTTTAATGCTTAAATAATCCTCCGTTCAGCCTGGAACACTGGTCTGATTCTCTAAACACCCATTCTCCCATAAGTCCATTCTGCATTGTATGCAGCCACCAAATGTATTTGGAGGAAAGAGATGTATTTGGTGCTTCTAAGGGTCCTCATCAGCACACCTGGCTGGCTCTCCTGGTAGGTCACTGCAGCATGGAAGGAAGACCGTTAAGTTTGTAGCATGGGGTAATAACTGTCTAATCCAGGATCCAAAGTAGGCCCTTGTGCCCTCAAACTCTCTTTATTAGTCTCTGAGGCTACATAGTCTTGAGGAGGGAAAGTTTTTTAGACAGCAGCAGAGCTGGAGACAAAGCGAATCCTCTGAGAGTAAACAATATCAGCAAAATATAGGATCAGGTTGACGTTGGTGAACACTGCCACCACCAGCTTACTGTCCCAGGGACATTCTCCGCGTGGGCAGTCCTCAGGGCGAGTGGTGTTGCCGTACTTCGCATCAAAGCTGAAGATGGGCCAGATCAGTGTTGTACTGAGGTAGAGAATCACAGCGAAGAAGGTGTAGATAACCACAAACCGGTCAAAGGGAAACCGCAGGGCAGAGGTCCTCCCAGAAACCGTCAGTATTATGACTATCACAGTGACAGAGAAGCACAGGCTGTACACCACCACACAGTACTGGGTGGCAATGTAGAGGTTGTATTCACTGTCATTGGCCAGGGCACCGAAAATAATGCAGGCCACAAATGCCTGGACCACCTTGAGAAGGCCGGACACAGTGGCCATGTAACCCACCACAGCACCTGGCTTGGCTCGAGTCAGGAACACCTCAACACCGTAGGGGAAGCAGCAGACACTGGAGCAGACAGTGACGGCAATGCGGTACATCTGGACTTCACAGCCTTCTTCGGGACACTCTGTTTGGAGGAAGTAAACAGGGTAGACCACGGAGGCAGTGATGTACATGAGTGTCGCCAGCATGGCAAAGGCCACTGTGAAGTTATCCCAGGATATGGGCATGCACGTGTGGAGCCGCGTAATGTCCAAGGTGAACACGACCAGTGTAACAGCAAAGCAGAAGCACCACACAAACATGCAGAAGGTTCCGTAGTTGGCACTGTAGCCAGCACTGTGGGACACAAGGGCCATTATGGTGCAACCAAGTAGCAGCTGGGACATTCGAGCTGCACCCAAAGGTGACAGCACAGCTTTTTTGTTGAGGTAGTGTTCTCCATGAGGATCCATGGTTTGGGTTGCCCCCCCTGAGAGGCAGCTGTTTTACTTGGTGAGATTCTTGATGCCCTGTTCTCAGTCTTGATGTCCTTGTGGCTTATGTCGTCACAGACCTCACCCTTTCCTTGGTTAGTCTTTTTATAGATGGTCCCTAATTACAAATGTCTGTAATTTCTCCTTGAGCTTGCTTTGTAATTACAGTGGTATGTTTAAGATCAAGTTACATTTAGACACTCTTATGAAGAAGTTTGTACAGTAGCTTGTAATTGTAAATTATATTTAGTTAGACCATGAAATGAAATAACCTTTTGACTGGCAGGTTTTTAGATTGTTTTTAAAGTAATGTCTCTACTTGGTTGCGCAAGTCTATGAACTATGCACACACATGTAGAGTCTAATTTCTGTAAATTACATAGCAGTCCTTCTATACTTCAGTTTTCAAAATGTTTTTAGAGACTAAGAATCTGATCCTGGTCTTACTCAAAGCTGTAGTGCATGTCCTCCTCTGGTTTCCCTCGCTTCCTCCGTTCAATCACCAAGTTGTCCCGTGTATCAAAAGTTCAAAGTGAAGCAAAGTCCGCCACAGGTTTTATCCAGAGACCAGTCTTCCAACAACAGCTCTCCGTGCCGAACAGATGGATCAGTCAGTTGTCCTGTCAGTCAAGTTCCATTTCTTAGTCACTCAATCCTTGTAATTTCTTCATTGTAGGCCCATAAGTGCCGTCAAAATCATTCAAACTGTTGGCTCTGTCTCTTGCTCTTTGTCTTGCTGTTTCTGTCCCCTGCTGCCTCTTGGAGCTGGTCTCCCACTCTTTCTTATGCAGACAAACATACACCCTCTCTCTCCTGTATGTCCTGTGTGTGTCAGTGTGCGCTCAGTGGATTGCTAGGGGTGGCTGTTTAAATGAAAGTTTTTTTTGCCGAGCCCAGGGTTACAGGCCTCGCCAGCTCTATAAATAGGGGGTCTATATTCCACACAGGGGTGGGAGGCTGCAAGTGGCAAGCAGTCTGGGAGTCGTATTTCTAGGGAGCACCCAGAGAGGCTGAGTCAGAGCTCCCTCAGAAAGAAACTGGCATTTATATGCAGTGTAATGACAGGGAAGGAGGCTAAGACTCCCATTAGAGACAGAAATTACATACAGGTCCAGAGGGATGATTATGCATCAGTGATGACAGATTCAAGCAATGCATGTCACAAGGAGGTGGAAATGGATTAGTAGTTACTTAAAATACTTTAACCAGATATTAGTATGGTGTGATTTTTGATTTACAGTGTGCAAGGTGAGTCTTAGAGAAAACTACCACCTAAAATAGTTTAGGAAGTTCTTTAATGCTAGTCTTAAGTTTTTTTTAGCACTCCATATAATACATACATGTTTTTGTTTAATCCCATGCAATGATTTTTTGGGGGTATAATGTATTGTTCAAAAATATACAGTATATGTATAAGGAATAGATCTAAGTAAAATAAGAAGTGTTTCTAATGCTATATTTTAGTGGAAATGGCCTAGATCACTCCTGATAACTCTTACTAAGTAGATTACACCTATTGGGCTGCTTTTGGCAAAAGATTTGTCTTATAGATAAGGTTACGATCAGGCACTGTCTATGTATGATTTTACACATAAAATTGTGTTTATAGGTCTTGTGGAGTGCTGCTACCATAATTGAATTTATTGCAGCATCTGCCCACAGATTGTTGTTCTCTGTGTTGTCCTCTGATGCACTCCCGTCACTCTAGATTTGACATTGTGTGTCACGTGGTGAGTGATGCAAAAGACACTCTGATATTTGATTTGAGGAGCCAGAGCATCCGGACTGAGATGCGTCTCTAATCGGTATCACATTTCAAAACACCTACAAATGTGGCTTGGATCCAGCTTTAGTTGTAAGAGGCTGGGAATAGATACCTGCAAGTCTCTTTTGGGTATAGAGACTAGGTGCTCTGAAAGATTTTAAACATTTCTGGACTGTGTTAGTTCATATTCATCTTCTGATAAACCAAATTTTACAGCCTGAGACACAAAGGCACCGTAAGCATCAGTCATACTCATAGACCAGGGGTCAAGCCACAAGGAGCTCCTCCTCCATTTCAACAAAATGTTGAAATGAAATGATGTGCAAATGAAACACATTGATAAGTGCTCCCATCACTTTGGTGAAACTATACTAGCACTTTCCCCCTGCCTCCAGTCTTTGTGCTAAGCTAGGCTAAACAGTTCCCGGACATGGATGCACTCTAAACGAGAATCACACCACTAGACCAACGAGCCACAAGGAGCTCCTCTCCTGTTTTAAAGAAATAGTCCAAACTTGAAAACCACTGAGCTAGACTTAAGTGGTTTCAGATACACCATACAGTCTTTTACCCAAAATCCACTATGTGTGGCAAAACCTGTATTAATACCAACAGGCAGTGTTGGGAAAGTTCACTTTCTACATTAACTAGTTCAAAGTTCAGTTCACAAATTTTAAAATGAACTAGTTCAGTTCATAGTTCATAATTCCAAATTTTGAACTAAGTTCACAGTTCCAAAAATGAACTAGTTCATAGTTCTTTTTTTTTAATGTGTTGCTACGAGCTATTATTTTTC
>JAJHUR010122632.1:5881-18359 GCA_027495735.1 Lutjanus campechanus | reverse complement strand
ATGAACAGCGATTTCTGAAAAGCAAATAATCATTCTAGTAATTGATCAAGGAAGAAAAACGGCAAAGATTTTATGTGATGATTTGCTTCTTGTTTCGCTGTATTTTGTCATTTGATTTGTGATATTAGAAGTTGTGATAATTTTGACATTATTGTTCACATTTTCATTGAAAACATATTAGTGTGATTTTTTCAGGGATCTGTATCAAACAAAAATGTTTTTTTGAGTCTGTAGAATATGACGTATAGGCCAGGGCAGCTTTGCAGCACAACAATATTTATGGTGGTATTTTGACTCATATTTTTCACCTTTAACAAGTATTTGGCCTCCTGTGAATTGAAAATCTCAGGAGGCTATATTCTGATTTTAATTTTTAAAAATTTGATTAATTTTTCAGCCCTTTTGTAAAGTGAAAACTGCTGTTAGTAATAAACAAATAATTTGAGAGCATCAGTGCTGGCTTAGGGCTTGGTATCAGTGCTCGAAACTTTTAAAGCATCGACAGAAGTGGTATCAAACCTTCTCAAACAATACCTGGATTCCATCAAGAAATAACCCATACAGTCTGTGGTGTGGAGAAGTCAAGCATGGTGTATTTGACAGAGTTTGCAGGTCAGCATGCCAAGATTCAAAAGATTAAAAGTATTCAATTTTATCATATGTAGAAATAAACAATTTATCAATGCAACAAAATTCTTAGTTCACTTTATCGCTCTACTTGGTAACGTCAATTATTCCATATACAGATGTACAATATAGTAAACAGCTTAACAAGTTTGATAAATAAAGAAAGAAGAAAGGATAATAAGAAGGTGACTGAGATAGACACAGTGATAAACATTTGTTTGGCTATACACATCTGATGAAAATAAATGCATAAAATGCAGAAGGAATACTTCAGAAATGCTTCCATTCACATGATAATATCGAATCAAGTAGGAAAAGAGAATCAAAGAAACAACTCAGTTGTTTTACTTTATAAACCAAAAGATTAATTGTAACAATAATGAGCAGTTTAATAGATAATAGAAATTCCCTAATAGTATCATCTCTTTGTAAATAGCACTCAACATAATTAATTATTTGAACTGTTGTTTAAAGTCCTACACCTGTAATTACACTCTAATAAGTCTTCAAGTGTCGTACACCAACATATTAGTCATGATAATGAACAGCAGCCCAGTTGTTGTTGTTTGGATTAATGGACACGCAGCAATAAAGAGAGCCAGGCAGTGGGTCTGTGATCTTGTCTGTGATCTTAATTGGCAGGATTGGCTGAATGCCCCGCTGCTGGGCACAGGGGGAGACCGCACGTGACCAGCTAATGCATTTATGCAATGAAGAAGATCTTCATCAATTCCACTTATGATGCACCATATGTTGTTGTTGTGCTGGCTGTAATGATACATGATGGGAAATTCATGGATCATTTTGAAGTATCTGTGGCGAGGATTCCTGACATTATGTAATCATAAACAAGGACAATAACGGCAATAAATGGCAATAACGTCTTTGGAAAACACCACGCAGTTTTCATAATGCTATTGTTCTGGACACAGAAGTTTTCAGTAACTTCAGTGTTTCGAAATGAAGGGCAACACATGAGTGTTTCATGTGTCATCTGCCCTGCCAGTAGCAGCAGAACTGAGAACTTTAGTTGATGACTCATTGCGTGGATTGTTTCCCAGATTACCCAGAGGGCAAACTCTGGGAATTTTTTGTATGTTTCATTCACATTTTTGCTTGTGCCAAGTTCAAACAAAGATGCTGTAGCTGGCGGTGGTTTTTCTGCAGAGCCGGATATGTCATGTGTTTGCTTTGATGAGGTCATAGCATGAATCATTGTTTGCTTTAAAGAACCTACTGTTTGACATAGACACACACTCACAGGCTGGATATAGTTTCAGACATAACCTACCACACTGTAGAAGTAAGCTTTATGTAGAAATGTATTTTTAATTCATGAATGTAGATGAAAGGTGGAGGGAATGATTCATAGATGATTTGCGGATATAAAATGTGGCTTTCATTATATACAAAGCGAGGAGGATGACGTGGTATAAACGGATCTACAGCATGCATTTGCTCATTATAGACAACAATTCAGTCTGTGTGTGTGACGGAGACACACAGGCAGAGATAGACTTTTATCTGAGTATGTAATCTACAATATGTGGGGCCTGATGTGTGTGTACTGTACGTGTGTGTTAATGGTCCTCTGACATTCAGGGGTGTGGGGGTGTGACCAGATCAGGTGACTACAACTCTGAAATGATCAGTGGTGACCTCATGCTGCACATGCACAGAGACATCAGGGACTTTCACCACCCTGCCACATCTTCACATCCTTGTCTGTAACACACAAACACAGACGCCCAGTTAATACTGTACTGTCTTGGACTTTCCACTAATGACTACAGCTGCAATGATGAATCGAATATTTGGCAACTATTATGCCAATTGTCAACTATTTTGATAATCAGATAGAGTAATTTGAGTTATTTTTAGGGGGGAAAAAGTCATAATTTTGTGATTTCAACTTCTTAAATGTAACTATTTTCTGGGTCCTTTGCTCCTCTATGACAGTACACGGAAAATCTTGGGAATCCCTACTAATTCTCTAACCTTTAAACTTCCATCTAAACTCACAAAGTAATGCTAATTCTGCAGGTCCTTAAAAGTCTAAGTCTAAAATCTAATAATTTGAATTTTAGGCCTTAAAGGGTCTTAAAGTACAAATATGTAATATTGTTTACAATACTAAATCATAAAATAAAAAATATGTCATCAGAGATTCAGGAATCATGCTAAATTGAAATACCAGCTCCTCTGACAACAACACTACAGCTGCTGTGTTAGTGTCTGTTTATGAGTTGTAGCAAATTATTAATAATCTTTTAGAAGAGGTAGATGTGTGTAACGGTTCAACCTATTTTATATACTGTTTGTGGCTCTGACTCGCTATTTTGACCGCAGCACTCTGGTAATTAAATACCATTTTCATAGAAGTCTTAAGAAGCAATTGAATTATGAAAGCAACATTCTCACATTAATTTGTATTGATCAGGCTGTAACAACTACAAAGTGAAACTAACATTGACCCAATAACCACTAAAGCAAACTGGGCTTATGCTTTTTTGCCAATATAAACGTGAAACAGATCTTAAATTTAGTTTTTGAAAAACCTGCCGAGACCCAAGCACAAATCTGAACCTGTTACCTAAACCCTAAACTTTCCTTTTGGTCCTCATAAGAATAGAAGTACAGTACAGGGGCTCTGTGACACACACATCACACCTACACACATGGAAGTGGCAGCTGTCAGTGCCAGTCAATGACATCACCTGGCCCCGGGGTGGTATCTTTACAGTGGCGGGTGGTGTTGCACCCTGTGTGGCGACGGCTTAAACTGACAGATCAACTGCTGAGAGAGGTCACTGCCTGTTGCAGCAGGTCCTCTTATTAGTATGTAATGTACTGTATGTCGAGTCAGGTGCTGTATGTTTTGGGTGTGCCAAACCATTAAGCTTGTTTAAATCAAGACAGTAAAAATGTGACCACAAATCAAGTAGAAATACGTCAATGAAGCGATGATATGTCCAGTATTTTCTGCAGCTGCTGAATCAGTGTAAGGGCACAAGGTCTGACTCTGACATCAAAATGCGCCCAGTGTGTTTTATTCTCCCGCGTCTCCTTCTATGTTCACATTCTGAGTGAAGAACGCTGTTAGTTGAAGCGAGTTCATAATGCACTCGACTTGTTTTCTGTGGGACATCCCGGAGAGGACGCACTGAGAGGACCCAGACCACGCTTCAGGAATGTGGGGCCATTTTTAGACTGTTTGTGCTGATGTTGTGTCACAGGCCAGTTCACACACAAACACACTCATACTGTCCTGCTCAGCACTGACCTTGTCACTGGTCAGTAGCACTGCTGAGGTCAGGGGAAACCATGTTTCACTTTCTTACACAAGCACTTACGGTACACGCCACGGCTGTGTCCACAGTTTTCCACAGATATTTTTTTTGTTGCTAAGCTGCCTGTCATCTATGTTTCATGGTGTGTGTGTGTGAGAGAGAGAAAGAGTGTGTGTGTGTGTGTGTGTGTGTGTGTTGTACAGACTGTCCCCACAGGGGAGCAATGACAGTAAGGCCGAGCCTTGGCCTCGCAGCCTTGTGTCGGACTTGTTTTCCTCCTACTCCTTGTATCTATTATAACACGGGGTCAGTAAGAAACACGCAGAGACTTCTGTCTCCAGGCCAACACCTTCACTTTTTCTCCTTCACACTCCTTTTCTCACACACTGACAGGGACAGTTCTGATTATTTGATGTGGGGTTGTATAAGGTACTTCTCGATAGTCAATGTATTACCTACAGTAGGTGGCGTTCAACACGCCCCCAGTTAGGAGAAGCAGAGAGGAGAACCAGCACGAAAGCTAAACAATGAACTGCTGTTCACAGGGTTAGCAACAAATTGTATTTAAGCCACTTGAATATAAGTTTAAGCGTACACTATGCATAGAATATTTTCATCTCTTAACTTTGCATTTAAACATCCTTTTTAGACAGGAAACTGCCAAATGCCAAACTCCGTAGGCAAAATCAGTAATTTTAACTCACAGAACATGGGATTTTCTGGACTACCACTGCCTCGATCTGTTAGTAAGTTTGTGTTATTGTGTGACTTTGGTGTTTTAAAAGGATAATTTGGATTCACACTAACACAAACAAACTTAACAGGCTGTGGAAGATCAGCAGCTCCTGTTTTCTGTGAGGTAAAATTATTGATTTTGCTTATGGAGTTTGATTGCTTTGCGGAGAACAATCATTTTTTTTATATAGCACCAGTTTTCCATCAGAAAAGGATGTCTGACAGCCGAGTAAAACAGTTAAAATAGTGTAAACACAGCGAACACTTTAATTGAGATCAATTTTTCTAGGTAGACCTTTTTGGCGTGGCTAGAGTACCTTTTGTTGCAGATCCTGTCCACACCACACATTGCATAGCTTCTGTGCTGGTGCCCCTCTCTGCTTCTCCAACCTTGGGGCATGCTGACCAGTATCTGTTAGTGAATACACCGACAATTGAGCACCACCAAATGCACCCCACAATAAATAAAATGAAAACAACATAAAATCTGAACTATCCTTGCAACACACATGTACACTCTTGCATGTGTTTATCACGATCTCTTTCTCTTTCTTGCGTGTCCCTCTGCAAATGATGGGAGAAAAGTCACCTCTCCCCCTGTGACCAGCCCTGTTCATGTCCTGCTGTGATGCCAGCCTTCAGATTTTTTTAGAGAAAGCTTGGGTGCAGCAGGATTGTAGCATTTGGTCTGCCAGTGCCACCTTCTGTCCCTCTCTGCTGCACCCTCCTCGTCCCTCTCCTCTTCCTTTTTTTTATCTGATTGTCTGATCCCTTTCTTGGACTTCCTTTCCCTCTTCTTTCCTTATTCCATCCGTTTTTCCCACTTTTCACTTCTCTTTCCATGGCCCCTCCCTTTTCCTTCTGGCTGCCAGTGGCATTCCTTGTTTACCTGCAGTGTGCATGCGTCAGAGCGCTTGGCCCAGTACAGTAGTAGTAGTGATGCTGTAGCACTGCAGAGGGATGAGGGATCTGTACTACTGCTGCAGTCTGACAGCCAGCCACACGCTCCCTTGGGTCGTTGACCTCTAACACTGCAGCAAACTCCATGCATATCACATATGGAGCTGGAAGTGAAGCTTTAGCTTTAAGCAAAATCTAATGTATATCTGATATCATACTATTTTTCCTACCATTTATGCACTTTTATCGAATATAGAGGTTGCTGTTTGTTTTCCAGACCCACGCTTAACACTTTCTAATGGGACGAGTAGAGATGTAATTTCATCCTTTTAGCATATTGAATGAATCTTCCACTTTTACTGTGGATTTTCTGAAAAATACAGCTGAAAAAAAAAGCTGTATTTTATCTGTCAACTCTGTCCTTTCCAGCTAAATTTTGTAACATGACATCAACAAGAAACTCAAGAAAGTGGTAGTCAGTAATTCCGGAGCATGAGATAGTGGGCCTGTCTGCATACTGAGGAAAAATACTTATTAGTATAAAACAGATAAAGTTTTATTTTTAGTTTTAGTTATGAAATTGTGAAGCGGAGATAAGTGACTCATTGCTTGTCCGACCAACAGTGAGTAACAGGCTGATAAATCATTCTATTTATACTGCAGCGCTCATTTTGTCTCCCTGGAAATAAAACTTTTTTTTTTATTGTATAGCTGACAAACAAGACCATTTAGTCTGCTGCTGTACAGTGTGTGTATGTGTGTGTAATTATGCATGTACTGTATGTATAGTTAAAGGCCCGTAATCCTCAAGTGTTGAGGTCAGGCTCCCAAATTAGATCTGATCCCATTAGGATTATTAGCCAAAATTATCCAGGGTTAGTAAAGATGGAGGCTGTAGGGGATTTAAAACAAAGAAAGAGAGGGGACCTCTCTTTCTTTCTACGTTTGTGAATAAAACTTTGAAGACATTAGTGGTAACCTCTTAATCATCATAGCTGTGTCATCAATATATGTTAAATGAATAGTCTAATTATTTAAAGCACATGAGGCACTTATCTGTAGTTGTTATCTCCATAGTTTGGAGGAGCAGCATGGGTCCAGGTTTAGGAAACTTAGCAATGTAATGCTGGGACCGGGTCAGGTGCAAAATGTATTTTAGTCACCTAAAAAGTCACCCATTTAAAAGAATCAATATCAGTTTTAAGTGGAAGCTGCATTTAGGATGTTTTCACCTCTTTACCTTGCCATCAGACAGCCTTTTCTCGGAGAAGCTGTTGTTATACAAGTCAAATATCACTCTCTCCAAACCAACCAAACTCCATAGGCAAAATCAGTCGTTTTACCTCACAGAACACAGGAGTTGCTGGTCTGCTGCTGCCTTGATATGTTAGTTTGTTTGTGTAATTGTATGACTTCACTGTTTTAGAAGGTTAGTTGGGGTTCACCAAAGTCACACAATGACACAAACAAACTTACAGACTGAGGCAGCAGTAGACCAGAAACTCCTGTGCTCTGTGAGGTAAAATGACTGGTTTTGCTGAAGGAGTCTGGTTGAGCAAGAAAGAGCGATATTTGGTTTGTATTGGTGGTTTCCCATCAGAAAAGGCTGTCTGTCGGGGAAAGTAAAGCTGTGAAAATATTCTAAATATAGTGTACACTTAAACTGCTGACCCTGTTCACAGAATTCATTACTTAGCTTCTGTGCTCGTACTCCTCTCTGCATCTCCAAAGAAGGGGCGTGTTGACAGCCATCTATAACACTGACTATTGATAAGTACCTCATACAACCAGACATAATCCGAATTACCACTTTAAAGACCAGAAAGCAGGTCACTCATGATCGGTGCTACAGATTGGGGTTTCTGCCTCAGCTTTTCATGCTTTTATGTAGGTACTGGTGCTGGATGCAGGCAGGCAAAGCTTAGTTTTACTGGACCAGAGGTACTTGTAACCAGACTTCAGAGACTGACCTTGTCCTGTCTAAAAATCACCTGCATGGCTGTCTGCCCAGGCACTCTGCCACAGCTGCTCTGTAAGTAGAAACACACTTCATGTACACTGTGTAGCTGTGTGTGCCGTGAGCTATCATCACTAGTTTGCCTTTCAGCGTACAGAGTGTGAAGAAGAGACTGGTGGCAGGCTGAGGGAAAGTGCAGTTTTGCCTAGAAGCAAGTGGCTATTCAAAGGCGTATTTTATATGAGGATGGTGCGCAGTCAGTTAATATAAACAAAGAGATGCTGTGTGCTGTCTTGCCTCCATCTTCTGTCTCTCCTCCACCACCTGCCCCTTTTCTCACTCCTCATTTTTCTCTTCTTCTTTCTATATTTGACTCTTGTATCTTTCTCCAGCTCGTCTCCATCTTTCCCTGCCCCGCTACACCACTACCCCCACCCTCTCCATCCCTCCCTTCCACTCGCCTTTGCTTCCTCCTCCCTCTCTCCTCTCCTGTCCAGTGGCGGTTCAATGATGCAGTGATTCATAGCTGCAGTAGGCGCTGCCTGATGGTCATGTGACCAAAGCCTGCCTGACAACATGGGGAACAACACATCCTGGGCTGGTGTGTGTGTGTGCGAGGCACATGCACATGCTCACACTCGCACACACATACACAGAGGCGTCACAGCAGCGCATGCTCACATCCTCTCATCTTTCGCACAATCTGATATAAACAGCATCACACTGATGCATTGATGGATGTCCACACCCTTCGCGACGTATCCAGCCTTCATGATTTTACTGAGCTCACCCCTCAGCAGTATCTGCACAGTAAACATTGCAGTCACAGTTGCAGAGTGCAACACTCAGACTTCATGCATTATTCATAATCCTTTGCTTTATCCTCATAACTAACTCTAGAATCACCTGTAGTTCATCCTGCTTACTGTTGCAGTCTCTGGCACATCGATGAAGCCTGTGTTTATTGTCATAACTCCCAGTAGCGTGTCTCTGAGTTCACTGTGTTGTCCTTATTGCTTCTTCCTGGTGTAAATTAGGGCAGCAGAGTGGCCAAGTGTTTGAGGAAACTGTCCCAGAGTCACTCAGTTGCAGGTTCGAACTCTGCAGGTGGTCGTGTGCATTTAATGTCTTGTTGCAATGAACTACTTTGCTCAGCCAAGTGCACACCCCCAGTTGGGGGAAGGAGGGAGGAGTACCAGCATGGAAGTTAAGCAATGTACTGCTGTGGACAGGTTCAACAGGAAGGGTGTTTTAGCCACTTAAAAAAAAGTCCATCTAAACAAATCAAGATCAGTGTGAGTGTAAGCTATATTTAGAATATTTTCACCTTTTTACTTTGCCATTAGACAGCCTTTTCTGATAAGAAACTGCCATTAAACAAGACCTGAACAAACCCTCCAAAACACAGAAGTCACACAGTAATACAAACAAATAAGATAAATAATAATCTGAACTAAGGGTCAGTTGGTCTGATAAAATATATATGTTTGATGTAAAGTACTGTCCTGTGTGTCTGTATGTTCAGAAGTACCATGAATTCTCAATGACAAATGACCAAAATGCAAATGAGATTCTAATAATTCCACTCATATTATGTAAGTCTACGTAAGCGTGACATACTTTCCACTAAACATCACCTCTCCTCTCTTCCTTGTTTGTTTTGTTCCTTTGTGCAGGTGGAGCTGGGCAGGAAGCAGGAAGTGGTGGTTTATGACCAGAGCTCCAAAGAGGCGGGGCATCTGTCCAAAGACGGCTTCATGCACATTCTCATGGGAAAGTTGGAGGGCACCTTCCACAAAGTCTCCCTGCTCACCGGTATGTGAGAGTGTGATGATGGAGGTGTTTCTTTTTTTATTCCTTTGTCTTTGTCTCTGCTTTTCTCTGTCTTTGTTTTTTCTTTCTTTCTTTCTTGCTTCCTTGCTTTCTTTTCTTGTCTTTTTATGTGTTTTATATGTTGTTTTCCTGTTTATTACCCACTTCATATTTAGTCCAAGCATTTTATCCAAAAGTGTGGGTCAATCTCACACCACACAAACTGCAACACAAACACACTGAATGGATTTTGTGTCCTCAGTGTTTTCTGAATGAGAGACAAAAAAGGTTTTGAAAATCGGCTAAATATAATCCTACCAAAAATGCTTTTTAGTACAGGCATTTAGTGATGAAAAAAGGGATGAACCTCATGCAAATTATGACAGAAAATCTGGCAAATGTTTTTTCCTCATAAAAGTCCTGTCCTGTATAACATATAAGAAGTCTTAAGAGACCCATGAGGTGGTTCAAAGGTGTTTCTTAATTAGAACTTGGTACTTGGCAGTTTTGCTTCCTAAAATGATTATTTAAATTAACATCACTGTATTATTATACTTGAGCGCAAGGCAACATAAATTGGGACTAATCCATTTAAATGCTGGCATTTATTCACATAATGTTAAAATGAAATTATGTAAATATCAACTAATATAGCACTTTCCCATCACTTTTGGAGTATTCGTGACTGCTAAACTGGCATTAATCATCATGAATGTTGCAACAAAAACATGTTAGCTTTTCAGTAAAACTTGTTTTCATTACAAACATATTGCAAGAAAGCAAACTCAGTACAACATTTTGACCCACTTATGCATCTGTAGGTTTAGAATTACCTTTTGCACATTCACTGCACTGCCTCCAACTCCATGTATGTTTATTTGTTTATTTAAAATATCTGTATTAGCTGAGGCTCTGGCAATCAGCTGGTCTGTCTGGGGTCTAAACATGACATACAATGCATAACACATCACAGGAATGAACATTAATTGTGTTAATTTAGATGCAATTACATAAATATATTAAAACCAGTCAACACTCAACATATTTTTAGGCAAAGATACTGTTAAAAATCAATATATAAATACCTCTGCATATTCTTTTTAAAGGATAAAGGGGCAAATCCATTCCAATTTGGTATGGATCTATAATTACTTTTTTTCTCAGTGAATTAGTCTTTGAGCTGGGTGCCACAATATAACCATTACCAACAAATCTAGTGATTATATGTGTTCTTGCAGTAAACTAATAGAAACGCTGACATGAGAGTATTTTTCAATACTTTCTCTCACTCAGATTTCTTAAGACTTTTGATATCTAATGAATTACATGATTAAAAGATGAGAACAGTTGAAAAAGTTTCTGCTGCAGTTTGTATGAGGTCTTGTTGTATAATACCATTCTAATTACACAGCGGGCAGGTGTCCCTCACCTCATCCCTCCTGCCTGATTTGGGTTGTCGTTCCATACTTTGGTCAGCAGATGTCACTGATGAGCACAACAAGTGTTCATCTCCTCAGTCTCGTTGTACTAGTTGTTCCTCATTTCTTACCTGGCAGTGAGACCTTTAGAGGTATGTGGTGGAGATGGAGAGGAGAGAGAATAAAAAACATGCTGCCTCGATACAAAGCCTCTCTGATGACTCTTTGATGTTTAAGCCTCCCAGGAGTCGTTCTCTCACCCAGCATCACTGAAATAAAGCTGAAGCTTAACTTCAATCCTCTGGCCTTATTTACCACAGTTATTATCCTGTCATAGTGTCCACTAAGCACACTAAGACTTATAATTGAGCCCCAGCAAGACTGTTAATAGCCTCATTGAGTTAATAACATCTCGATGGCGGTGGCTGCAGCTTTTTAAAGGACGACACATTACACACCCATCCACCAGCCGAGGCTTATGAATGCGTCCCAAATGTGTCAGCTAGCGCAGAAAGGAAAGCGTAATCTGCCTCAGTCAGGATTGGAAATTAGATGGCAGAGGCATGCTGTTCGAGCAAATCTCCGCTCTCCTCTCCGCATCCCCACTTCCCCATTCTTCTTCTCCTCCTCCTCTCAGTTTTCTCCCTCCGCTGGGAGATAAGTGCTTTTTCATGAGTCATTCATAGTTGCAGAGGATTGCCTCAAAGCACCCGGGCTCCACAATTAGTCACAGTCACAGAGATGTACTGAGCACACGGGCACACCCGTATATACTGTACACACACGTACACGTTCCATATCACACACACGCTCACACTTGCTGATTGTCTGTGAAAGCCAGGATTTTCCTCCTCAGCTTTTTTGATCGCACATCATACTCCGTCTTAATGAAAGACCCCTTGTCAGCAATCCCTCCCTCTTCCTCTTTATCACTCTCCTCAGCTCACTCTCGCCACAGAATCTTCCATTTCTGTCCCCGCTTTTCTGCTGTTTCCACGACAACAGTGGCAGAGAATATTCCCCAGAAGGACTCAGCCAATGGCGTTGGCTGTTGTTTGGGTGGTTGTATTATTGGGGTCAGTGGAGCTAGCAGCCTGCGTCTGTGCATACTTGATGTTTATGTGCGTATGCATGTGTGTGGGTGGGCAGACAGGGGGGTGTTGCGTGTACGTGTATGCATGCTTGCATGCATGCATCCGTGCCTGCACACATTTGTGCAGGATCACATGTGGATGAGTGCTGCAGGATCTGTGTGTGTGTGTCGCAGGACACTGTAGAGTTTTCATGAGAGAGATGGCGTGAGAGATAAGAGGAGGAAATGGTTGCCAGGGAATTTTTAAGGCTTTTGATGAGGGATTTTTAAATCATTTTAATTAACAAGACATGATGCTAGTTAGGAATTTATTGGGAAAACTATTTTAATCATGAGTTTCAGCTCTTTTTATAGTCTTTCTTTTACCATCATCAAAAGAAAGGAGCATGTGGTCTAAAATGACGTGCATCTTACTTTTTCGGGTTCAAAGAATTTGTAAGCTCAGCTTTAGAGCCTACACTTGTACAGAATGTGTTTGTGGGCTTGTTTAACTTTGTTCTTGGTGACCAGAATGGGGCCAAAAATACTGACCCCCACAAGTTTAAAGGTGTTTTTGAGAGTTAAGATTTGGTTTTAGGTTTAGGGTTAAAAATACTTAGGGACAGGGTTGAGGTTAGGCACTTAGTTGTGATGGGTAAGGGGCTAG
>JAJHUR010122629.1:0-14847 GCA_027495735.1 Lutjanus campechanus | reverse complement strand
ATAGATAGATAGATAGATAGATAGATAGATAGATAGATAGATAGATAGATCATATAATCTATGCTTGTATGCGTGTAAGAAATAAGAAAAAGAAAAAAAAAGTAATGACAGATGCAACAGGGTTACGTTTACGCTAGTGTTGTGGGGTCATATGTCAAAATACTTTATTTATTTATTCAAGAACATTTATGTTTATCATTGGATTCTTGGAATATGTGATGTACCACTGTTGAGGTACAAACAAGGTTTCATCACTGGCAACAATGGTTATGATCACACTAAAAAAAGTGATGGTTTTATTTTGTAACTTTTAAACTTGTTTTGCAACTCTCATCTTGGGTGTAATAATTTCCCTCTCAGTCATCTAAAGTACAGTAAATTAAGGAGAGGTAAACATGTTTATTCCAGTCTGCTCCAAATCTCACCCCAATTGTGTTTTCACACACAACAACAGGACCTACACACATGCATCATTGGAGAGATGTCAGATTGAGGGGGCTGCCACATACATGTAGTCATGTGCCCCGAGCAGTTGGGAGTTCGGTGCCACGCATAAGGGCACCTCAGCAGTGCCCAAGAGGTGAACTGGCACCTTTCCAGCTGCCAGTCCCCACTTGTTCTGACTGGTTCATGCTGGGCTTGAACTGTCCTCCCTCCGATTCCCAAACCAACAGTCCCAACGGACTGAATTACTGCCGCCCCAGTAGTGCAATTTATTGAAGATTACATGTCTCATACGTACATAGTGATACATGTATCTATTTATTAAATGACAACAAATTCTATATATTTTATGATTGTGGGTTAATTTACCATTTTACAATTTATTTATCTGTGTATTTATTTCAAGTCTTATTATTACTTTCTTATTACAAAGTGAACAATTGACATGTTGAAGAAGGGAGCCTTTGAAGTCCAAAGCAAGATTTACAGCAAATATATCTGTAGTGAAGCAATTTTGAGCTGAACAATTGGTGTGATTGAAAGCGATGGTAGAACAAGGTCCAGGCCCACAGTGGGTGACGTGATGCTTGAAGACTTAAGGATGATACATTTGGATGGCCCCATTCCAAACATACACCTACAAATTGACTGCTAGAAATTAGACAGAGCTGGCCTACATCAGCGCATACCAAAGTAGAAACCAGTGGAGGAGGGACTCGCAAGTCACCTCTGAATGCAGAAAACCCTACAGCAGCTGCCCACGGCTGCTAACGCTCTGCCCGATAAGGCGACTGCTCAGTCCACACCTACAGACAAACACACATTTACCCTGGCTAAATGTGTCGACTTGATACTGTACATCATATTCTCACAATATATTATCAGACTTATGCTATATCTACATAAAATATGTCTAACCATATGTGCTGAGAACATAGCATGACATTGCATAAAGTAACTGGCTCTTATTCAGAGCAAATGAAAGGAGGAGGATGAGTGTGAGACAGAGAGAGGGACAGAAAGACTTCTGAAGAGACTTTTCAAAAAAATACTTCTATTATCAGAGTATAACCTTGTCAAAAATGAACACTTATAGATTTATTTGTAACTGATGTGAACTAATCCTACATTTCTTTTAAATCATTGGCTGGATTACAAAAAATTCGATCATGTCCCCCTCAGGATGACTTGTATCACTTCAGTAATCCTATGATGAGGGCTGTCATGATAGCAGATTTTCACTACATGATTATTGTGTTCACAGAAATTCAAAATAACGATACTGCAATTTTTATAGAAATCTGAGGGAAATAAAATCGCTTAAATTAATCTTTAACTCAACTTTTATGGCAAATGTATTAAAAAAAATAGAGAGGTGGAGAGAGTCTGTAAACATAACTGTACCAAAGCGTACAAAAAGTGCAATTAAACTTGTTGGATATAGTGAAAAGATGAAGTGATAAACAAAAGATCCAAAAGGCCTAACATCTGCCATCAATACGATGTCAACTGAAACAAAGGCACTTGCAGGGAGCAGGGGACAGAGAGATAGTGTGTAAGACCTCAGCTTTTTCCCGAGATATACGTTTATCACTAACATGATACCAAGATTTAGTTTTTTAGTACAATTAGTAAGAATATTATCGAAATTGTAATATGACCAAGTGCAATATTTGATAAAGGAAACATGTTTGACAAAACCGCATTATAATGAAGTACTGTAGTGCTGCAGAGACGCCCTGGTCAACAAAACGTGTTCTCCAGATGTAAGAAAACATGTTTGTTTAGTACAGACATCAATACATGTCACATCATCATGATTTTAGTAGTTATTTTTTAAGTGAAAAAGAAAATTGGGGTTCAAAAATTATCATTCCTACTAATTGTGAATTATATCACAATCACAATATCTGTCAAAATGTGACAGTGTAAACAGTTTAAATTTATTGTTGAAAAAAGTTTTGTTTACAGGGAGTGCTCAAGAAGAAGAAGCCAAGAACAACGTGCCCAGTGGCCCCTCGTTGAGTTCAGTGTCCCCTGATCTAATGTGTAAAACCAACCACCAAGCGGCACCTCCACCCTAAAGCTCCAGCCAGAGCAAGATTTGGCAGGACAAACTTTACTCCCTTGCTGTGGTGAAAACTAGACAGGACTGAACACACTGTCGGCCTACTGTGGGCAGGTGTACGAGCATAAGCTGCTAGGGCTAGCAGGCTAACAATAGCACACCACAAGCTGAAAATTATCCCTGTTCTTCACACTTTATTATCTTTACCTTCTGTCTCTGCCCAGCACAGACTGCTAGATATGCAGAGTCCCTCTGATAAGGCTGCTTGTATTTTTTCAACACAACATGCAACAATCAATGTTTTTGGAAAACAGTAAGTCAAGCGTGTGCCCTGTGTCTCAAAGCGTGTGGACATCAGTGAGTCTCTGAGGTCTCATGGTTGGTTAAATCCATGTGGGACCTCAAAGGAAGCCAGTGAGCACCAACCCAGATAGTCCTCAGTCTGAACTTTGAGTCCTGTGTGAGTCAGGGTTGTTTTTCTAAATTTTAACTAAGAAATTTGGGTCAGGTTTCTTAGTTTAGCCTCAAAGTGACGACTTTGTGGAGAATGAAAAAGTTCACTATTGCAAATCCTGGTGAAATATGGTCTAAATGTGAGCGATCAACAGCTTTAAGTGAAAAAACTTGTTCTTGATGTTTCAATCGGTGACCACAGTGGGTTTTAAATGTCTTTTCATCTGAAAAATATTTACAGGTAAGGTTGTGTGATGTCTGATTTGCAGACACAAATTTGCATATGGCGATGTCCACAATGAAACATTGCCAGTGCACAATGACATTGTTGTTGTGGGGGGCAGGGTGGGGGGTTAGCCCATAGCAGAGAAGCCAACTTGCTCTCCAGCTCACCACTATTGTCACCACCGCTTCCTACTATTGCTCTGACAGCAACTGTCTCACTCAGCCAAGATACCTCTCCAATGAAGGGAGCAGCTCCCTGCCAGACGATTGTCCGACATATGCGCCTGCACCACATGCCTACAAAATAGTCCTGTTAAGCATGAACAAAGTTAGCCGGCTAGCTATTCTGAGAAAGCTAAGCTATGAAAATAATAGCGGATGTATTAAGGGAAGGAAAAGTTAAGTTAAGAAATTGAACAATCAAAGTCTCAGGAGAGAGTTTTTAAATCTGGCTAAGTTTGTAAGATTATAAGGAAGCTGGTCCCATCTTTGACAGTCACAACTTCAACTTCACTGTAATTATACTCTTCAAGCTTATTCGAATTTTAGGTTTCAGGGTTCTTTTGGTTCATATGAAGAGTCCTAGAAGCAGTTTTCTCATACGACCTCTACATAAAGCTGCCTAACATAAACATTTACTGACTGCAGCTTTATAGGATCTTTTCCTGTTGACTTGTGTCAAAAGAGTTACTTTAATTTTTTCACATTATAAAACCTGAAAAGTCCATGAGCTTACATAACTAAACCATCATATTCCCTAAAATGATAGCGTGCTTCTTTAAGCAGACTGCTGAAATAGATGATCCTATATGGTACTATTCCCATTTGAGACATGAGCTAAATTGACGTCTCCACAACTGTTCCACTCACAGTTAATCCAGATCAACTGGAACACTTAATGAATGTACAGCCGACGATAACTTCCATCCACGCCAGCTTTATCTCATCTGTTAAACTAGAGTCCTGCACTTCACCGCATTATAAACCATCATTCAAGATTTCAGAAAAAGTTGGCAGAATTTCTGAAAAATGAACCTAGGAAAATGATGCTAAAAAAAATCACTGAAATCCTATTCATAAACTTGTATTGTGCCCAAATACTTCCAAAAACATATTTATCATGATCTGAAAGAGTGAAATTTAGGCATCCTGGAATGATACTTGAGGCTGTCAGACTTTTTAAATTTAACATTCAGTCACATAAAACAGTGTAACAGTCAAATATTACACAGATGAAGTCAAGAGGAGCCTTTACAGTGAAGGTTCCTCCTTCAGTGGCAGGGAAACGCAATGATTTTCGACAAAGGTGACGGTCCACAGGCCAAAAACAGGATTTAAAGTATCTAAAGCAGACTCATATTACTGAACGCATACAATCTTTACAGCAGCTATTATTGATATTTGTATAATAACGATGTACCACATGGCAATTCAGCAACAATGAGACAATGTCAAAGGTTGTAGTGATGAACCTACAGGGAATTATCATCTGAATCTGCAGTTTCCCTCGGGATGTCGGGACCACAACTGTACTCTTTTGTTTCACTCTCACCACTCTCATAGCATCATTTTCTGCTACAGTAGGCAGCTGCTTTCAGCAAAAAAGCTCTAAAAACACTACACTACCTGCTCGGCACCAAACAGCAGACAGACACAGACACAGTAAGCAACAAGCAGGTGAACACAAAGGAGCATTAACAGCAAAAGAGACAGATATTCTCCTCAGTAGTTGGTGGAGACCAAAAACAGAGGTAAAAGGGAGTAAACACTGAACTTACATGCACCAGGTTGCCACAAAGGTGACTCCTAATGAATGATAATGTTTCTCTGAAACTTATGGATGTATCATGTGCCGACTACAATTTTCTTCGCCAATTCCCATTTTTTAAGTCTGACTTGCTGGTTCCGATTGTCTGGCTTTCTAAGAGCCACAATGAAAAGAATACAAAAACATATTTGTACC
This sequence comes from Lutjanus campechanus, assembly GCA_027495735.1. Lineage (NCBI taxonomy): Eukaryota > Metazoa > Chordata > Actinopteri > Lutjaniformes > Lutjanidae > Lutjanus > Lutjanus campechanus. The sequence goes on along the minus strand of JAJHUR010122629.1, from coordinate 9,694 downwards.
TTTTTTTAATGGATAGTTAAATTGCGTGTTTATAATTATTTATTTTTGGGGATTTTTTTTATTTGATAGGGACAGCTGAAGATATGGCAGGAAAGGGGGTAGAGAGAGAGGGGATGACACGCAGCAAATGAGCCGCAGGTGGGAGATGAACCAGCAGCCACTGCAGAGGACTGATAGCCTCAGCACATGGGGCGCAGACTCAACCAGCTGAGGCACAGGGATGCCCCAGTATCGAGATTTTTTACCAGAGGGAGCAGGATCTCACGTGATCTCATGGGAAAGCAGATGTAAACAAACCAGAGATTGACATGATGCAACAATCTGCTGTAATGATGCTGCAATGAGAAAAAAAAGCAGATGGATTCAAGTGTCTGGATGAGAAAATGTTTGGGCAAACGTGATCAACACAGGTTGCCTATTCTTCAGCAATAAAAAGCTGAGATTTTAATTTGCAGTCTGTGAAAAGTACTATGCTTCTAGCTAACTTGAAGGGCTAGAAAGTTTACCATTGTTTGGTAACCCTGTTAGCTGCTCAGCTGCTCCATATCCTTGTACAGATGTCTCTATTCTCAGTCTGTATTCTGTTGTTGAAGTCTATCACTCTTCATAACACTGACTTAACACTGCACCACTGCATCCCTTGTAAATAAGCACCTGTTTGCTAACATTGTTCACTGTATCAACTTCAAAGATTATGATATATTGGACAGACAATGCAACAGTCATTCCAACTACATAGCAATTGGCCAGATGTAGAGAGATGTCAAAATAATACAAAGAAAAGAAGGCTTTAATCACACAGTATGTAATTTCTGCCATTAGGGGTCTCTCTCACATCAAAACAATGACAAAAGACAAATATTGTTGATGTTGTGAAGTAGTGTGGGATAATGGGAGTTGTTGCCTTCATTGGTAAATAACTGCCATTGCCAATAGAAACCTATCTGACATACAGTAACTCGGGCAGAAATCTTGATCACAGTTTAATTTACGTCTAGTCACATTCAGCTTCTTCCTTCATTTCTGCGTTTCCCTGGAATTTACAGCGACTAAAGACCAAATGAAATGCACCATTTCCTTGAATAAAACTAAGATTTCTCTGGGCTTGGACATTGTTGGAATAATGTGAGTACACAGCTCAACAAAATATATAGGCCTAGTTGTTATTAGACATTTTGATGCGGAAATGTTGGATATTTAAGAGTAGGATTTCCATACACCCAGTGAGTGTGGCAATTTGGAGCAGGTATAAGTACTTGTGCCCTTAGACGTGGTCAGACATCACTTAGTATGACCTAGTTTGCTTCAAGCACAATGAACCCAGTGACCCCTCTGAGCTACGGTGTTGAACTGTTGTTAGTACTCTTTGATCTTCTGACTCTGAGAAGAAAAATAGCATGGTTCTACCTTTGCAGCAAAAAAAAAAAAAAACGCTGATGCTACACTTCTTGTTCAAATACAAATTACAAACCCTGTCTCATATACTTGAATATGAATGAATAACAACACTTGTTTTGACCTGCCTTCTTTCCTGCCATATGAAATACATAATTGGATCACATGTCATGCTCCGTCATGTGTCCGCATCTTTATGAAAGCCTCTAAAAAAACAGCGTTCATCAATGTGTATCCAAGGGATACCGCCAACAATGCATGCTCATATTAATGGAAACCAGAATTAACCCTTCATCCATGTAATGATATAGGCTGCTATTTTTGGTAAAGCTCTTGGCTAAAATAAGGTCAGCGTTCAAACAAATTGTGTCTGAAGCACAATCTGGGTCCTTAAGGTTAATAATAGAGATGGAAAACAGAGATGTCGTGGAGGAATCTCCCATACACACAACACTCATTAAAGCTCAGGACAGGTTAACGAGGAAGGGTCTTGCGTACGGTTGACGTCATTGTGATCCTGATCAAAACCCCTGGTGTAACGACTCATTTGTCGTTGAGGCAATAAGAGGACTGCCATCCTGAAAGGCTCTCCAACTCAGAGGATTTGAGGAAGATTAGATAGTTCTCAGGAGTAACTCCTTTGTTGCATTTGTAAATTAACAGTTGAGTGTGTTTTCCTTTGTTCACATTCATTTCTAATACTTGTTTCTTCCTGCTGAGAATTTTTTAATTTGTACAGAGGAAAATCTCACAAAATTAAATAATACAAACAACAAAAGTGATATGTAGTTCCATCCAGACCAAGTTTCTGCAGTAGCCAAAGCTATATCTGTATTGGTTCCCGGGTATTGATAAAATGTTTTACAGGGGGGGGATTGTAGCCTAAATTTAACAACAGAAGAATTGCGGCCCACAACAGTACGTGACTACAGAAATACATCACTCTGACCTGAATTCATGTTGGTGTTTCTATTATCTTGTCTGGTGGGCATGCGCTTAACAAGAAATGTGGCCAGTGACTGACTTTTTCAACCACTGTGAATGTTCTGATAGCATATAAAACAATGTGCGTGTGTCTTCTTCCTTCTTTTCACACAAGTTTGTTGTGACGAGTGCTACAGCATGGTCTAATCAGGATTAAACCAAAACTTCAACACAGAGATACAACTTGTGGTTGAAGTTGACGAAATGAACTTTTGCTACATTTTTACATTTTGCACTCACTGTTACTGCTTCATTTAAAGCTTTAGCATGTTTATGAATGTCTCTGCAGTTATGAATGGAGAGATGGAGACAGTGCAACCATAGATGGGACATAAATTGGGATATTTTTAGTCCAAGGGACTCTTGGACGCAAGAAGTGGTAATATTGGACCATGGGGATTACTGGAGAAATTTCAAGAGTCTCACAGAAGTTTGTGAAATAGTCATGATTAGATTTGTGTGCATGGACACTAATTTTCCATTTTTTTTCATGACACTCAGCATAGGGCTTTGTGCTGCCCTATATATAATATCCTTAATATTCTTAAGCTGATATATCTCAATATAGACATTTTCTCTGAAAACACAGCGTATATTCTCTAATAGTGAAACATATAATGCTCATATATATCATATGATGCATTGCTCTACATATAGGGGGGTTCTGGGGGTCACAACTGAAAAGGTTGAGAACCACTGCTGTAGATCAAATTAACCAGCAGCAGGGCTGAGCGATATGGACAAAATCAAATATTACAGCTTTTTTTTTTTTTACCAAATACCTCCATATTGTGAAAAGACTGTAGAGACTGGGACTTTCACGAAATTTGAACACAATAAGATTTTTTATAAATGATCATAAGTAATGTGGATATAATGACTAAGTGGTTAAAGACAAATGAGAGAACAGCTGGAACAGTCTGATAAGTTCAGAAAATTACAACACTTTACTGAAATGCAACCTTTAAAAGTATAATGAAGAAGATATCCAGTCTTACATTACAATATTGAGATTTCTGATATATTCCCCAGCCCTCACTCAGCACAACTTTAAAACTAATGCATTATCTGTCTTAGGTATGTTTAGGCACTAAACAACCTGATGAGGTTTAGGAACACACTGCAGTTTGGGCTCAGGTAACTGCTTCCTTAAAACAATCAATAGCCAGGTTTCCACCACATGAAGTGTCCCCAGGGACTAGCAAACTTTGGAGGAACACAGTGGGTTTCCACCACAGGAACCAGGGTAGTGTTACTATTTTATTCCAGCCACCATTTTTTAAAGTCTGCAGCCACAAACCAGTTTGCTTTTTTTTTTGTTCATTGTACTCCAACACATCAACATGGAGTTACAGAAGAAAGCAACAGATGGACCAACAACAAAAATCGGGCCTTATTGAACATTTATGTTGTCTGTCACATTATAAGGTGTCATTTTTGTTGTAGTGTATAGTCACATGCAAAATGATGTGTAAAACAAAAAAAACAGCAATTGTTTTTAAATACATCAGTGGACTAATTTGCACAGTCTTCATGTCTTAAGACCTTGGTTGAAATGCAGATAGCAACTGGTTGAAGGAAACTTTTAATTGTTTGAAAGGCAGTTCCACAAACACAGCTAATATTGACCAAGGTCCCACACAGGAACTGAATCCCAGTATCCTGTTGGATAGACCTTTATTTGACATACTCATCCAACCGGTTCTCTTCCCTGTGTGGACCTTCTTGCTGTTTATACTATGATCATCCTTATTACTTTGTAAGTCATGCTCTCTGTCACAAAAAATACTAAGAATATGTGTCCACATACACAAATCTATAGATTACATTTCAAGATAATTTCATGAACTGCTGTGATACTGGGTTGCACATTTTAAATAATATTCATCAAATATTAATCAAATATGCATATTATGAAAGGCCCTGAAAGTCTGTTCTCATCAACCCTGTTTCCAGCTGCAGGAGACATCTGTCTCCAGCAAAACATCACTGACAAACCCAACATAAGACACAGATGGAGAGTTACTAGCTGGCTAAAGAGTCTGATATTATTCTCAGGAGTTGATGGAGACCAAAACAGAGCTAAGGGAAAATTAATATTGGGCATACATCCATCAAAAGGCCAGAAACATGACTACAAATGAATGCTAATGTCCCTCTGTGTCTGTTGGGTGTGTAAAAAGACAACTTCTTGCTATGACTCCAGCTATAACAACTTTGTAAGGTTATTTGTTAGGTGTTGTACTGAGGAATTATCCTGTGCCTAAGTGGCAAAAAAAAAATCTGTCAATCCAACTTCAGATAATAATTGCAGTAATCTGGCTACATATAGCTTGAGTTAACTTATAGCAAAATGCCTGGCCAAGACCCTTTGTGAAATATGAGGAAAAGCATACAGAGAATAATTGCCATAGAACATCTTTGCCATCCTAGGGTAAATAAAGACTAATAAATTACATGGTATTGGATTGGTGCATAGACTTGTCAATACCAGTGCCACCATTTTGGGCAGTATCAGAGTAATTTTTTCAATACTGCAATCAGTATTGGAACAACCCTACTTTCTTGTCAGCTTCTAAAATACATCACCTACTTTAGCTTTAACTTTAGCAAAAACAACTATTATTAACATTTTTATCCATGGTTTTTATGTGTGTCGAGATAACTTAATTCACAATAGTTCAGCAGAGCCCAGTGTCATTTTGCAGAAGTACAGTATGTTTACAAGGTGAGGCCAGATGTGCCCCTATTACAACAGCCCCATGCATTATATTCCCTGTATTCAATTCAATAGATCAGGGACAAACAGATTAATAATTTATGAGTACTTTGAAACCTGTATTGTCTGGCTTGCCCAAACTCTTCTGCTCCTTTACTGTTGTGTGCTGTTACCACGTCACGTTACCCCCTCATGCTCATAGCGTGCCAGTCTGGTAGAACTCTTCAAGCTCCCTTTGACCATATAGATGTCACTGCAAATGTGACACTTGTAATTATGTACAATTATATTTGCAACAATTTGTGTAGCTAACTTTTCACCATAATGCAAAGGAGGGCTGAAATTAAATGTAAATTTAGGATGAGAAAAAAAGACCTTCACACAATCTACTTTCAGCTAAAAGAAAAGTCAGAACACCCTCCAACTTTTCTGACCCACTCCGACTCTGTAGAAATGGGATACTTTATACACATGGTGATCATTTATGCTTTAAGATTGCCATTGTGCATTTTCTTTGTATTATCTGGATGCATCTTTACTTTTACTTATTAAGAGATACCTGCAAAACAAGTAGGAAATTTATGACCCTAATCAAGGGGTGAAGGTAAAAACTGATTATTAGATGTATTGTGATTCTCTCTGCAAAGATTATTAATCAATGCAAAAAAAAGTCCAGGCCATACATTCCTTACAGCTCAACCAATTGGTTGGTGAAACCTAGGAGATAAAATGTGTGTGTCAAACATAAAATTGAGCATCATCTTTATGTTCTAAGCTGGGCTGCTTCTTGAGTTTTGGTGTAGATGGCTTGGCGTGAGTGACTGCAGATGGGCTGAAGTGGCACTCCCTGACTTAAAAGATAGCACAGGGAAACATTTTGGTTGAAGAGTAGTTGAAGGGAAAAAGGAACCTGGACCTGGACAAGAGCAGCAAGTTGTGTCTAATTACAAATACCCTATGGTTTAAAAGTAGCAGATAGTAACGCAGTGAGAAAAAAATAAATCATGTATAAAAATCTAAAATTTTGAATCCACTATTAAAATGTTGTAATATCTCTGTAATGCTCATACCAAATAATCCAGTACCCACAATGCTTTGCAAAGCATTCAGGGAACATAGTGAACATTTATCTTCATGGTGTAGCCTGCTCATTGCTGGCAGCACATTTGTATTTAATATTAGTTCTCAGTCTCTCCTCTTGGATTACATTCCTTCCTGTCCCCTGTGCAACACTTGCTAACTTCACTCAGACATACAGTAGTATTGAATATATGACTGACTATTTGGCCATTTCTTTTATAATCAGGGGTGTAGTGGTTAAGGAGGCGGGTAGATGTAGTTTGCCCACCTTGTCTCCCCTCACTGATTGATACAGTTGATCTGAACATAGGTGAGTAAACTCTGCCTCATTTCAAAGAGGGGGATAAACTGAATTAATAATTCGTCTGATACTGGATTTTTGGGCAGATGCCAATACTGATATTATGGAGTAAAAATATTTGATACAATATATTGCCTGATATTCTTTATACACATTATAATGTACAGGATATAGGATATATAAATAAACACATCTGTTTTGCAATGATCCCTCAAGGGTGATTAACACTTGTGACAGAGATATGTGCAGTTTAACAATGAATGTTATTGTCCACAATGATATCAGTGGAACTGAAACAGTAAACTTTCACTGGTATTTTTAATAATCATGACTAACTGAAAAAAAAACATAAATGGAGCAAAATATATGTATATATTAAACCAGAATTAATAAAAAGGATCATATATACATAAATGTAACTTATAAAGCTCACAATCTGCACTTTATTCTGTTAAAAAACAAAGTTTATATCTGATATATCTGACAACATAGACTGATATAGCTGTGATAAGCCAATATTGGGCCAATAATATTGATTACACTGGTCAGGTTCTCAAACTAAGTTTACTTGGCTTTACCCCACATATGCCCCTGTTTATAAAACATAGCATCATATATCTGTTGGGCTGAGACTCATAAGGGACTTTGCTTTATGATATCTTTATGTAATGTCTCAATTATATGCCCACTGGGACTTAAAGTGTGTTGATGGTGCACACACAGATACTCAGTGGTGAGTTTATGGCGACCTTTATCGCACTTAATGGTGTTTGTTTTAATCTCCTGAGGCATCACCATAACATTCTTACAGGCCCTTAATGCTGTGCTGGTCAATACTGAGTTTTCAGTGACCTTATCGCACTTTATGGCTTTTTTTTTTATGTCCCGTAACAGCCTCTCCTCACTGGTGAGGGGGGTGTTGGACTGGTTTAAGTGGTGTCAACACGAACAGTCAGTCTGATATTCTCAAACACAACACCGTCCGGGATATTATGGCCATTACGTAACGCAATTTACGGAATACCCCACGGGCCAATTAAACGGATAACGATATTTTGTAACAATTTCAGTAATCTGCTCGCCTTCCTTGCATAACAGCGGTGGCGGGGCCTGGATGCGCTGAGGACAGATGCGCAGGCTGGCATACTGGTAATGGATTGTAAACACGGGCTGCCTGCCTATAGGCCTCGGCTGCTGCCTCAGATATTATTCTGATGGAGAAGAGCCACCTTCTCTCCCCGCCACCTGCAGAATGCGCAAGTCTATAACAGCCCACTGCAGCCCCGGAGCCTCTTGATTTATTGCACTGCACAACACAGATAGATAGCGCTGGGCTTCAGCACAAATCTGTGCATATTTATGCAATGACAACACAGACAGCAGAAAATCAGCTTGTCGCTGAAAAAGGCGCTGAAAAAATATGCAGAGTGGCCTAGAAATAAATAAGAGACGGTGACAGCCCAGCTCCGTATTGATTCAGATGAAGATGCACAGACAGCAGAGATTCAATGGTGCTGCTTACCTCCAGCGTTCGTATCTCTTTTTGTGTCAAGTCGTTGGATGTGGCACATTTGGTCCGTAAACCCTCCAAACTAGAAATGCTTATGTCTATCATATTTTGCACCAACTCGCACTGCTGCAAGGCTTTCTGCAAACTCAGATGCTGCTCCTCGCTTTTTGTCATCTCCTCGTTCATAGTTTGGCGAGCAGTGGTCGTTATTTTCCCCGTTGCACTTAAAAAAATAAAAAATAAAAACAAGAAGAAGAAATAATGATTCAGAAAAGAAACGTGGAGGAGCCCACGGAGCAGAGCCACCTGCAAAACGCCATGAAACGAGCTGTTGTAGGTTTACAGACGGGCTTTGAGCCGTGAGAGAGTCGACTCCATCGTAGTTCCTGCTGTTTCATCAAGGTGTCTCTGGTTGGAGGCTAAATCAAACACAATATGAAGATACCGAGCGGGACGACACGGTTTGCCACAGCATCCATTGGGTGTCCCTCTTCGTTTCAAATTGATGTTTTAATAAAAAAAAAAGAAAAAAAGAAGCAGACGTATCTGTCGGGGAAAGCCTGCTGCTGGTTTTAAAGGTGCTGATGTGTGGACTGGATGCAGGTACTCCCTGTCTCCCTTGGTAGCAGCTGCATCCCGGTTCGCTCCCACCACACCGACATGTTTCCTGTCAATCAAACCCACAGCAACAGCAACAGCATCGCATCGCCCAGGCACCGCCGTGAGGGGCCACTCTCGCGAGATTACAGCGCTGAGTGCAGTCAGTGGGCTCACAGAGCTTCATCAGTCTGTCCAGGCCTGTGTGAGGAACAAAACTGTCACTTTTCACATGATTTTAAGGAAATATGTACGATTATCTTTTTTCTTTTTTCTTTTTTTTAACACATACCATGATGTGTAGGGGAGACCAGGGGCAATTGTAATAGTTTTTACGTTTTCCTTCATACTTCACATGCTACTTAAAATACACTGGCCATAGTTTGATATATTATTAAATTTATTGCAGGTTGGGGGCAACTGCGACACTGGAAAAAATGAGTAATACTCACCCACTGTAGAGATGGGTGTTGTCAGGATTTCTTGATACTGAAATAGATCTGATACTACTTATCGATACTGATATATATCATTACTTTTATTGTTACTACTTATCATAATTTGGTGCAAAAAATAATGTCATTAAAAGATGTGTCTGCATCATTTTCATTCAATTTAGTAAAGTGGGCACACTTTTCAATGTTTTGTCCTGTCCGCTGTTTATGTAATATCATTAATACCAATAGCAGGATTGATTGTCAAGGATGTTATCAGTATTTCCCTACTGACCAGTCCGGAACTGGTACCGGTTTAGTACTGGTTCTTGATACTCATACCTAATTCACTGTATCTCGAATAAAAGCCCAACTCAAAGTAATCTAATTTCTGCTGTAGTTTTTTTGTATATGGTTCAAATTGTTTTGGATGTCAGGCATCTTATGCATTCAAAGCAATCTATTTCTATTTTTGCTGAAAACTATGCAACTTTTTTAGTCATACAAACAAGGTGCTTACATGAGCCATGTGGCTCAGGGGCAACAACAGTGTTAAAATTAACTCGATCTGGCAGGTTTGATTAAATCTTATATGCTAGCAAGCAACACCTAGTAAGCAACAGGCAACAGCATTCATGTTAATTCTTAACCAGTATATTCACAGTCATCTAAAC